>MU790509.1:0-202985 GCA_027886635.1 Lentinula boryana
GCGATCGCCGCTTTAGGCCAACGATCACGTTCACCCAATACATTTCTTTTCCTCTCACTTATTCCTCTCATCTCTGAACGAGGAGGAGGCATAGACTGAAATTCCTCGCCTGTGTTAGTATTAGTATTAGGCGCTGTAACGATCTCCGTTGGTTAATTGGTGTCTCCATCTGCATCGCTGGCTTGGGGTATGCTGCGATGTGAAGGGATTTGGGCCAGGGCAATCATTGAAGATCTGTCCTCCTAGCCAGGCTGTCGGTGATAACATCATGTCCTTGGTGTCTATGGTTACGCAGGAGGTCTCATTCACTCGCCTCGACAGCTTTCTCTATCTCATAGGATTTATGTTGAATTATTCAGCCATCTGAACAGCTTTTCATGGTCTTGGTATGGCCTCTCTCTCAGGCTTTGCCGATATACCGCTAGTATTTTGTTCGCGCACAGGTCTGTACGTTGATTGCTGCAATCTATACATTTCTTGACTCCGAAACGGCTTTTTTTCACCATGTTCCTGCCCAACTTCCGGGTATTCTTGAATTTAGCCTGCTCTGGAGCAATGAATGTATCTACTACGAACGAGATAGATCTTAGAGCATTGTTTCAAACGTTATAAGAAGACCGGACATTTTCCTTTGTTTTCTCATTCTCTTCCTATTTGTGTATCGTCATAACATGATGTTGAAGAAACTCACCCCAGTCATTCTTGCCGCACTTCTCGAGGTAGCCAACGCTGTGAGCTTTTTTGGGTTTCTTCCTGACCAACCTATTTTTGACATACTATCACCATTTTTTCTGATACCTCATCTAGGTTCCAGCGGTTGGGATTAGGCAAATTACCTCTGTCACCACCTCTGTCGAAGCAGTCCCCAGTGTGAGCTCGTCATTCACCTCCGTCGGAGCAGCCCCAAGTGTAAGCTCGTCCTTCACGTCCGTTGGAGCGGTCAGCTCTTCGTTTACCTCTATCGGGGCTGTCAGCTCTTCGTTAACCTCTATCGGCGCCGTCAGCTCTTCGTTCACCTCTGTCGGAGCTACCCCGACTGTGAGCTCGTCCTTCACCTCTATTGGAGCTGTTAGCTCTTCGTTCACCTCTGTCGGAGCTACCCCGACTGTGAGCTCGTCCTTCACCTCTGTTGGAGCTGTTAGCTCTTCGTTCACCTCTATTGGAGCTGTTAGCTCTTCGTTCACCTCTATCGGAGCTGTTAGCTCTTCGTTCACCTCTGTTGGAGCTGTCCCGAGCTTGAGCTCTTCAATTGTCAAGGTAGAGCGTCCATGTGTCGTTACTACCACTGTGTACGTGACCACTACCGTTGATCCTTCGACCACGTTGTCCACTTCTGCTGCTCCCAGTATTACCACCATCACTACTGTCGTTCCGTCTTCGACCATCACAGGGTCTGTGACCACTTTTGATCCTTCGTCGGCATTCCCTACTGGGACACTTTCGAGCAATCTGACTACTGTGATTGTGAGCCCCTCTGGAAATAGCTCTGTGGTCACTGTGACTCTCGATACTTCAACGGCGTTCGCTACTGGAACGGCGTCCGAGAATATCACCAGTGTCATTGTCACCGCACCCGCCTCTATTTCGACTGTCAATGTCTCTCCTACTACCGTGATAATTAGCTCTGTGACTGCAGTGCCTGTTAACTAGAAGCAGACATCCATTTGTGCGAGGATGGGGCTTTCTTGACTCTTCCATCACCATGAGCTTTCGTAAAAACCTTTCTTTTTTTACTTGATCAGTACAGTATATCAATTTTGGACTTTCCTATTACAACGTTTTACGGGTTTCAAGCAGACTGTACGTAGTCGGCCGAACTGAGTACCAATCAGCTAGAAACAAGCGTCAAATTGAACGTTGTTGCAACTATGTGCGTGCTTGATCGAAAACTGTCTGACCAGCAGATAGACCACCCGGATATGTAGTAGCATCATTCTGCACCCTGTAGAGACCACTAAGAATCAATGTATATACAGTACCCGAGCGATTACATACTCATGTAAAACGTTCATTCCACTTTCCCCCCAACCATAGTCCACGCAGTACCCAAACCAAAAGCAAGAAGATTGATAGACAAGTAGAACGCCATTGGTATTACACCCATTATTAAATTCTAAACATAACGAATAGAACTCAGTTTGATCTGTTTTATACATGAATAAGAGACGACTCACCCCCATAAAGCCTCTCCGGAGAATAGTATCCCAAAGCTCAGTCTTGATGATTTCAGGAGCACTTGCAGATTTGTATGGCCCAACCAAGCGGTAAAAGGTCGTGAAAGCCGCACCAAAGCTAGAGTACAGCAAAGGAGAGTTGAGTGAAAGGAATGTTATTCAAACGGCTCGATACTGACCAGTAACATACAAGCACATGCGTCCCATACTCTCTCCAGAGCTCCCAGAGACCCGGAGCAGCCCCGATGTCTTTGGCTAGCGTACTCATATACGTAGAATGATCCACGCCGTACTTGATTCTGGCTGTATCCTTTACGAGGAGGTGATAACGAGGTGATGGTATCGGTCGGCGAACCTGGCCTTTCAAAAGCGATATCCAAAAGAAGGATTGCATTTCGGCGATGGGTGGTATAGCCCCAACACCAGGTCTAACAAATCCAATGAACCCAACGCTCTCATCCCCTTCTTTAACCACATTCCTAATATTAGCCTCATCCGGAGTGGGATACCCACTCTCCTTATCCAAAAAACCAAATTCTTGCTTGTATCCTGTAGCGTAGATGACCAACTCTGGACGCACGTCGCGGTCTTTCATTCGGATGTAGTCTTTACGTTTGCTAGGTAGGAAGACTGCGCGCCCATTGGGAAGGAAGTGGGTGGGGAAGGGTGCGAGATCGACGGTGAAGTCAGTTTGGGGCGGGGAATCTTCTGGTGGGTCTATGTAGCGAGCGATGTAGTCGAAGACTTTCGGTCGTTTGCGGTAGGGACGGTTAATGTAGGGCATGGCTTTTTGCGACTGGAGCGATGATTGAGATGGACCAAACCTTAAGTAAACCAGCTGATGCTTTACCTTGTTCAGAAATACGTAGGCTCGTCCTAGTCGCTCGGGTTCAAGTTCGCCTACCTATCGAAGCGAGTCAGGAAACATCCTCAAAGGAGCACTAACTTCATACCCATTGGTTACAACCGGCTTGAGTACCTAGAGAGAGCTGTCAGCATCAAGAGCAGCACGAAACGCTGGCTTATGTACTCACCCGTTAGAACCCATATGAGCCGTTTAATGACAAAATCGGAAATACTGACATGCACGGGTCAAGTGAGAACAACGTTTACTGTCAAAGGACTCACAACCAGCGGATATGAGAGCCCTCCACCCATGGATGCTGAAATTTCGAAAATTGGTATTCTGTTCATCAAGGATCAAAGGGAGGTTCCTACTCACGACGTAAGCAGATTCCGCGAGATTCGTGATGAGCGAGTCTAACGGAATTCCAGGCCCTTTATCAGATTTGTACCCAAACACCTCGAAATCGTCGAGTTGTTTTGGGAATGATAGAAACCTGAACACAGTATTGAGCACATAAGCATGAGGTGACCTCCCGCTTGTGGAAAGTAGCGCGTACCCAGCCCTAGAACAGAGCACAACTTCCGTTGCTCCAGCTTTTGCAGCCTCATAAGCGATGTCCGTGCCAGTTTCTCCCGTGCCCAAGATCATAACGCGTTTACCCTGAAGCTGAGCGCGCTTTTTGTATTCATAAGAGTGAAAAACGGGGTTTTGAATATGTTTGTTCGCTGCAATGACGTGTTCAATGCCTGGTATAGATGGTATCCACGGAACGACGTGCAGTCCAGTGCAAATGGCAATGTACGGCGCGTGTATGGTGGTCACTTCTATTATGCTGAATAGGCATTGCTTGTCATTTATATGAGCATACTCTTACCAGAACGCCATTCTGAATCTTTAGAGTCTCTTGAAACATACGAGACTACATGCCCACCCTTGGGATGTCGCTTAACGTTGACGACCTTTGTATTGAGGCGAATTCTGTCATTGAGATTGAAATGATCGACATAGCCTCGTAGATAATAAACATATGCCTGGATATGGGTCAGCTTCACGTCCACAACTGCGAAAGTAGAACATACTTCAGTGGTTAGATGGTCAGGATACGAAAGAGGAAGTCGAAAGTCGGAGAAACTCGTGAGCTGTTTTGACGAGACTAGACTGGCGTTCTGAATTTATTGAACGGGTCTAATGGTCAGTACTCGAAAAATCTTCGAGTCGACGAAAGAACACTCACTTCGTATGTACGATATCTGAACGTTCCTCCAATGTCATGCTCCTGTAAAAAAAAACATGAATAATGAACAGTCTGCTTTGACGACAGCACAAACTTGTTCAAGGATGATAGGATCGAAAGGAAAGTTGGCGTCGGCATTCTCGAGCAGAGATTTAGCAGTAACGAGTCCGCTGGGCCCGGCACCTACAATTACGACCTTCATGGTCAAGTTCAAGAAGCAGGGAAGCGTGTACAGTCTTCATCGTTGATCGCTGCTGTTGGCGACATTCATTCAAATGATCTTACTCGGGATACTAATGCGCCGAAGCTGACGGCAAAAGATGTGCTGTGAACCAACTGCTGACTGATGCATATGCGATTTGTCATATAGGATATCATAGGTCACTTTTTCCCAAGTCCGCGGCTTTGTGAGATACTTAAAGACGATAGCACAATCTCATGGAACAGCAATGGCTCTCCCAACCACCACCAAGCACTACTTCTGGTCCAAAGTCCGTACTAGTACCTCAATTAGCTCTTACAACCTATCTACTTATATGATATTGTAGCTCGGAGCTCTTACAAATCTCTCTTCGAAGGAATCTCAGCTTCCGTCTCTCAGATCACACGAGGTGCTCGTCAAGATCTATGCCGTCTCTTTGCAGGTGAACTTTCATTCGGAATCCAGTATTCAGTGTCTTGCTGATTCTATCACAAGTACCGCGACATTATTGTCGGTTTAAACAAATATCCCGGAAGGTAAGCGCAACTTCTTTTATTTTCTTTTTCGACGACTCATGTGCATTATCAGCTTCCCTAACGAACTCGTCCCATGCTCTGACATGGCCGGAGAAGTCATTGCAGTCGGCGATGAAGCTGGAAGTTATTGGAAAAAGGGCGATCGCGTTTGCGCAAACTTTGCCGCTGATCATATCGCTGGAGATACCTCCCCCGAGATTCAGAAAACTGCTCACGGCGGAGCGATTCATGGCGTTTTGACGCAATATAAAGCGTTTCGTCCCCATGTACGTTCCTTCAATCATTTTTTGGACAGTATTGACTATGGAGATATACCCCCCTGTAGTCACTTGTTCGAATTCCTGACCATCTTTCATTCGAAGAGGCCTCAACATTGCCGTTAGTGTAACCACTCTAGGCTGGTACACTCGACTAACGTGTCCTCTGGTTCAGATGCGCCGCTTTGACCGCGTACAATGCACTCATGGGTCCTGTCCCGGTCAAGGGTGGTGATACAGTTCTGGTCCTGGGTACTGGCGGTGTTTCTATGTATATCCACATATAACTTCAGGATTTAACCACGATATTGACACAATCTCCAGCCACGGCCTACAGATCGCTCTGGCTTCAGGAGCCAAAGTCATCGCTACCTCTTCCTCCGATGAGAAACTGAAAATTGCTACCAAGCTTGGCGCTCACCATGTTATCAACTACAAAACAACGCCTAACTGGCATGAAGAAGTGATCAAGCTTACTGGAGGAAGGGGTGTTGACCATATTCTCGAGGTATGTACGCACCAATAAACCAGGTCTAGCCTGTATTGACTCTTTGTTCGAGGTCGGTGGCCCTGATTCGCTTGAAAAATCCTTGAAAGCTGTTCGCGTGGCGGGATGGATTCATACAATCGGCTTTGTCGGCGGGGTATGTGGCACATATTGGCCAGAATGTGCAATCTCTATGCATGAACTGACAACATGTATTGAAGGGCAATCCTACCGACGTAGTATTTTCTACCATCCGAAAAGCTTGTTTCATACGTGGTATCCAAATTGGATCTGTCGCTCAGTGAGTTTCCTCGCACACTTTCCCATTCAACAATCTTATCTGGTCGTAGATTTAATGACATGAACCGACTTCTCTCCCTGCACCCAGAAGTCACTCGGCCAGTAATAGACAAGGTGTTCCCGTTCGAGGAAGCGCTCCAGGCTTATGAGTACTTGCAGTCCCAAGCTCATGTTGGAAAAGTCGTCATCAAGGTAGCATAAATATGATATAAGAGATCACTACGAGATAAGATGAAAATAAGAGTTGAAGATGAAGATGGATAAAACATGTATGTGTATATCATTGTTGTAAAATATGTCAGGAAAACATTTCTCTTATGCAACTTCCCCATTCCAAAGACCACGATGTAGAGATGATCCTTGCGTTCGAGCTCGTGACTATCACGAAATTCCTGGATAAGTTCGATGAGGCCGCGCAGTGGGGATCCTTCAGCTCCTACACAGCGATCATCAGCTTAGGACAAAGCTCTGTAAGGTAGATAATGGGTACGGATACCTTCTCTTGCGCCTTCTCTTCTGCAATTTTACTTCTTCGTCTTGTCTGTTTGGCAACATTCGAAACTGAAGCTCTCTCAACGCGTGTCTTGGGAGGAGAAGATGTCTGATCCGAGTCAGTCATGTCGGCCGTTTGACTAGAAGGTCGTTTGAGATATAGTGAAGAGCTACTCAAAGGATGGAGGTAAGCCATGCAGGAGGTCACCGACGTCAGGAAAATTTTCCGACCCATCTAAGTGGGGCTCGGGGGCATATTCAAACATTGTACATCGAAGGATGCGGCGACATCTTTTGGGGAGACGAGACAGACATATCGTCCTCGCTATCCAACGGATCGATGACCTCTTAACGCGGTGATAAGGTTGATAGTATAGTAGGCATCCCTTCATCGTCGTCAGAGATCACAAAACTTAAGACTGTAAAGGAGGAACAGTGGCTTGAGAGCCGCTCTGCTGCCCATTTTCGGTATCAGAGTCTGACAGCTCGATAGTGTCGCAGCGAGAATACGACATTGAGGATCTTACTATGTATACAGCCGATAGTGCTGTCTACTATAGTACCTTCCACGGTCTTATCTGTTGCGTTTGTTAGTCGAACTGATCCTCTTGGTCGTCGTACTAAAACAGTTAGAAACCGAGTGGCGCGCACACTTAGATGCCCGTTGTGATCATCATCCGAAATCTAGACAAGACACTCACGACAAACACGAAATTCACAAGGACTTTCAATTAATTTCCCTTAACATGAGATGGATCCAGAACTGTTCCTTCGTATACCAACGATAGCTGTTATCTCCATGGCGATTTGTACTACATGCCAGTGGGGGTGGGCCGCAGTATAGCGAAGAGGCGCGACAGGAAGAGAGAGAAGCGAAAGATATGTGAATATGTAAACGGACTGCGATGAGGTTAGGCTGCCTAACGGTATCCAAATCTTGTTCATATGACAGTTTCAAAATCTCGTCCAAGGAAATGAATGGCAGTGTCCTGGAATGGAACTAGCAATGCTATCATTCCGGCTTGAACAGATTTCGAGTAAAGCTCGGATAAGCTCACACACTCATGTTTAAAGCTTCCAAGATAATCCGACGCACACAATAATTCTCCAATGCCCATTCTCCTCGCCGATATTCAAGCTTCACTCGAGACTCCACTGTCTGGTTCTGCAGGATGTGAACATGTTTTCACAAATTGAGTTGTTACTATACTCTAGCCCTCCCGCCTGTCTCATTCCAAAAACATTGGAGATGGATCCACGGGAGTTGCTATTCCCGAATTATCAGGCAGCCTGTGATAGCACTCGACTAAGTCGTGCTACTAGGTATGTACTAGCATCCGTTAGTGCTATGATAGCGGCAATAGACGGAAAGGCATACTCAATAAATATTCAAGGCTTATAGAGTTTGGGACACATGCCCAGGCCACAACGGAATGGTCTTCAGTAATTGAGTACAGTAGGATGGCTCGAACATCGCCCTCGCGAGCTGTCCTCTCCCCGGCCCCATGCAGATATGTCGGAACGAATATAAAAAGCAAGTAGGAGTACTCACCTGTCACTTATCTATCTGTCTTCCCAGGTCATCGATTCGAAATTTCGAAACCTACGATATGAGCTACACAGCGTTGCCCGAGTTCCCCGCCGACATTGCCACTGAGTCACTACGTGTCGTGGACTATGAGCTTATTGAAAATGGGGACGAGAAGGAAATGAATATGCTATGGGAAGCCGCCACCACCTTAGGATTTTGGTAGTAAGTGGACTGCAGTCTGGATAGAGCCTTATACTTACTATTTGGAGCGACTTCAACTTTCAGTTTGATGAATCATGGATTAGAGCAAATGGTCGAAAAGATGTTTGACATGGGCGAAGAAACGTTAAGCCTTACGATGGAAGAGAAGATGGGACACGAGCAAGAATCACCCTTTGGGTATGCCTCATTTGAGGATCTCCGTTCAAAGTTCTATGCCGGTCTTCAGCTTTATGAACGAGTTTCACAGCTATAAGACCATCAGTTTCGATCCAAGCGAGATCGAACTGGTCAATATCGCCAAGGACGATGTGATATCCTGGCCAAAGCAAGTTCGCAGTAGATGTGCTTATCCTTCCGACATTTATGAACGAATGGACTCAAATGTCGCGCCGTTCGTCAGAATGTCTACCAAGATCAGCGAGAAAATCTTGAACGTCTTTGACTCTAAACTCGGCTTACCTGAGGGCTTCTTGAATCGTCTTCATTCCGCACAAGAACCCAGTGCGAGCGAAGCGAGAACAATCAAAGTGCCGAAGAATTTGCCTGCTGGGAAAGCTAGTATTTGAGGCTCATACAGATTCTGGAAGTCTGAATTACTTGCATACCAGAGGACTAGGGGGACTGCAAATTCTATCTCCAGGTACAGATAAATGGCACTATGTAAAGGTCAGATTTCTTCTTGAATCCGGATATACCGATTGTTAATCTGTGTATCGATAGTCAATCACCGGTTATACCATCTGTAACATTGGAGATGCCTTGACTTTGTTGAGTGGTGGCATCCTTCACTCGTGCATTCACCAGGTTTTGTAAGGTATCCTTGTGAATCGACAAGCTTGATTACTGACTGCCAGTCCAGAGCAGCGTGTGGCGTACGAACGTTGGTCCCAAATGTTCTACTTTCGCCCTGGAGAATCTGTTATGCTTCATGCTCTGTCAGACAGAAGTCTACTAATTGTTGAAGCTGCCGACAAAAGTGAGAAGTCGAAATCTGATTTTAACCAGGTGCATATCAGCACGCCGAGGACTATACAATTGGGATTATTTAAGGTGAAGTAGGAAGAAATCTAGATCCAAATACACGACGACGTATAAGATAACGATGAATGCGATATGACAGGATTGAAGGAGATGCGTAGGTGAAGATGCTAATGGAAAAATAAATAGTATATATCCGAAGCTTGGTCCATTCAGGCGGATCAGACGAAAACTATGTGTTTTCATGCGCGCCTTCTAAGGTCTTGTTCCACTCAATCACTTTATGATGAGCAATAACTTTTTTCGGATTAAATCCGAGTACTTGTAGCCCTTCGATGGACGAAGCGCGGGAGAGGGCGACGTAAGTTTGACCTGATCAGTGAGTCGTCAGTAAGATGAATAGGGCTAGTCATGAACGATAAAAACCTTTCTCAAAAACACGACCAAGATCAACTTTGACGCGATGGATTGTTTGGCCCTGACTTTTGTGGATGGACATTGCCCATGCAAGGATGAGAGGTCTGAGAACAGATCGTCGGTGTAAACAGCAATGACCAGAATTCAGTAGAGCTTACAGTTGTATCCTTCGTGCGAGTAATTTTCCCTCTGCGTCTTCAGCTCGGAACTCGTCGCGTTTGATCAATACGGCTTCCGACCCATACCCACCATCTTGTAGTGGATACTCAAACAGAACTAGAGGATATTTCTCTGATTCTTCCTCCTCTTTAGACTCCTTTTGTTTCTTGTTTGGTTTCACCTCCAACTTTACGCCAGAATTATTTTCTTTGTTATGAGAATGAGATACATTGGCTGGCGTCCGACCATCGTCCATTAGTTGCACATATCGTAGAAGCGCACCATTCTTCTTAGTCTCTGTCGGAGATTTAATAGAAGATGTTGAAGTAGATATTTTGTTACTCGTGCTCGCTGAAAGCACAGCCGCACTGCCAGATTTCAAATCTGAGGAAGAGCTTGCTGGTGGGGTACCACTAGAAAGCTGGCTAGGGAGATAGAACCCTAGGACACGACCCACGACACCATTGACCAGAACTTCATCAACGTTCTTGATTAACATGACCTGGGCATCAATTTTGAGCTCCAGACGTTCTTCAGCCAACATGTTCTCAAGAAGTTTCAGTTTCGTGCCACTGTCGCGAGCCACGTAAGGTACTTTGGGAGAGGGAAGCGCGTTTAGGCGAGAAGCATTTGATTGGGCTACTTGAGCGCGGAGTGGGTAGAGTCCTGTAGGGAGGATCGGACTCGGAGGTAGTGGACGCGAAAGGGAGTTGAATAATTTGATGGCTTCATTTGATGGGACTCCGAGACGAAGGGCATTAAGAGCGGATATGAGGGCTGACAGAACATGATGAGCATTAGGATCCGATGTATGATTGCCTGTGGACTTACTGGAATCCTTCTGTCTGAAAACGTGCTTCAAGTGAACCGTGCTCTCCATCGTGTTCTGCCACGCTGGAGATTCAAAAGCAAATAACGGTTCTCGATTATTTTTGGTCACCGGTGGAAGCTGGAAAAAGTCTCCAGTAACGATGATCTGCAGGAACAATGAGGCAGGTGGTAAGAACGTAATGCAGAAATCATACTTGTATACCACCAAAAGGTTTCGGTGTTGGTTTCCTAAGGGATGCTGCAATATCGTGAAGTTGTTGAAATAAGTGACCATCCACCATCGAGACTGTCAGAAGATTCAACTGTGAGCAGAGCACAAGTTGCTTAAAACAGACCTTCATCGATGATCAAAACCTTGGTTTTCTTCCATCTTTGAAGAGCAGGCCGACAAGTCTTGATACATTTAATCATGAGGTTCATGTCATTACAATTGGGAGTAACCGCTCCCCAAGAGTGGATCGTCATTCCTACCTGAGAGATCAATCCGGGAAATGCGGGTGAATCTAGTGCGAAACAGACCTCCGACGTTCGAAGCGGCCATTCCAGTACTCGCTGTAATTGATACCGCGTCTTTCGTCTTGGAATGTTTTTGACGCAGGGCTCTAATTATGGCTCGAAGTAGTAGTGATTTCCCGGTACCTGTATTACAAAAGTCAGATTTCAAAGACGAAGAGAGAGATCGAGCACGGACCTGCTGCACCGGTGAAGAACACATTCTTTCCTTCGTTAATGACCATTCTCAAGACTTTTGTTTGTTCTGAGTTGAGGGCAACATGTGATGGTTGAGCTGGATTATCGGAGCTTCTTTTCGGTAGAGGAACCTGAGGTGAAAAAAAGGATTCAAGGGTGCCTTTAGACTTCTTGGTAGCAGGAGCAGATTCAAGGGTATGGATAGCCTTCCGTTTGGATATAGACATTTCAGATGAAAGAGACAGGCAAAAGGATGGCGGAATTTACGATGTGGTGATATGTAGAACACAAAGGAGATTTCGAAATTGTATTGAACGCGTAGCAAGTGAGTGGTCACGTGATTAGGCCTCCCTTGCGGAAATCTGTCCACTTCCTCGTCGATGTATCGTCGTCATCCAGGTATAAAAATCATGGTCATTGGCATCCAAAAGCTGAAGGCTACAATCAGGCGCTTACAAACACAGTACATAGTCCGGAGACGTCCTCGGAGTTCTAGCTGCTGAGAGGCGAGCATTCGTCAATGACCCAGGGGCCAGCAGCCAGCTTGGCAATCTTTGAACTACAATCGAGCTATTAGAACAGCGGTGCGTTGAACGCTACTGCAACTTCTTCATTTTGAAGCTTGGACGACAATTGCATCTGTAGACGCCTCATAGCTGATAACACATTCAATCAAGCCTACTAAGACCAGCTGGCCCAACTTCCTTTGGCACAAACGCGTCGAGTGATTAGCGCCCGGTCGCGTTTTCACGTGACACGCGTTCGATTTTCAAAGTCCGACTTTGGTTGTTGATTTCAGACTTGAACGTCGCCGAAATTTATCCCGGCCGAAACTCTGTGCGTCGCGCGCAAAGGCGTGTGTGGTATATCATCGGACAATATTGGGATGAACGTTATGACCGGACGTCCCCCAAATTCCAACCAACGATTACAGGCTAAACTTATCGCGTCAGGTAACAAGAGGAAACGTGAGTAACTTCAAAGTTCGTTCATCGTCGAGTCCCGATTGTTCAAGTGTTATTGACCTTTTGGTCTTCGCTTTCCTAGTACTAAATGGAGAAGAAATTCCTGGAGGCCTAGTCATTGTCCGGCCACCATCTTCCCAAGGCACACGACCTTCTCCTCGTCCTCTCTCACAACCTCCACCAGATCGACCCCCTTCATCCAATTCGCATCGCCCAAAAGACTCTAATAACTCTCTACCCCCGCCGGCTAAGAAGTTTCGCGCCGACTCTCAACCTCCTACTGCTTCCAAACCGGGTCCCTCCTCCTTACAACCACTAGCTGAGCTCTCTTCGTCCAAACATCTAAGTTTAACACCAGAGATCGAAGCGGATGTACGTGCTATGGAGGACGAAGCAGACAAACTTCGGCGTGAAGCGAGGGTGAGAAGTCTGGATCCAGCTCTCAGGCAAGAATATCTTCCACCGTCTCGTCCACCAGACCAAAAGCATATCAGCAACGGCCATAGTCGTAAATCACGGATAATGGACATAACGCAGGCGTTACCTTCAGCTCATTCAGAGAGTCCCATGATTGCAAAAAATAAACGGCTACGAGAAGGTGCAATGAATGCAATTAGAGCCGCATCGCAGGAACCAGAGTCATTATCGCGTGGCCGCGAGGCTACTGCCAATAGTTCTCGGCGGACACATAGACGAACCAGCTCAGTCAATGGAAGAGGGAAGCGGATAAGTGAATCTTTCGAGACCACTGGCATACTTTGTACGTCGTTACTTCTTGTAACTGTATGTTATAACATGTCTCACGTATACATGTTCAGCACATCCGCACAGTTCAATATCAGAGTCAAGCTTTTTCAAGCATATTGATACCGACATACCAGATACTGAACGTCTTCTCTTATTGTTGACTTGGTGCACTTCTCGCTCAGCGCAATCTTACGCTTCAACCTCGAACACATCCGGCTTGGCTCTTCCCCCACTTTCTGAGCAGGAAGTGACCGTCCTCAACAAGGTTCAACAAGACCTCTTGCGCCAATTGGCTGACAGAAAGATCGATATTAGTCCAAACCCCCAGTCCTCCCAGTCCTCCAGTACCAGCCAGCACACGCGGGTAAACGACCAAAATCTCTCGAATCGGAAATACGAGAGGCAGTTCAGCCAAGAAATTCAACAGTACGCACTGTCTTACTCCTTTTTTTTCTTTCTCCCACTGATTCACTTCATAGAATGGAGCAGGAGCTCGAGTCGTGGAAAAAGGCCAATTACCACTACGAGACGCTCTTCAAGAAGGAGCATGGATCATTTGAGAAACACAAGTCGGATATCTCTCACCGTCAGTCGTTATCAGCGAAAGCTAGAGGCAAACAGAAGGCTTCCGATATACACGATTGGAGCTGGCTTCCCTCCGAGCACCTTCCCGAATCACAGCGCCCTGGGATTGATCTTGCCAAAGCCGTGTTAGGCCTAAGCACCGATCCTTCAGGCTCAATACGACGGACGAATACCGGTATCCGAATAGGTTCAGAAGACGCGGAAGCGAAATTGAAGCAGGAGATATCCGACCTTCCTTACAATCTAGACACCCTGCTTACCCATGTCAATGCTGCGCGCGCCACAACGAACGTGGCGGAATCTGTGTTGAACGGGCGGTTCAGACTCCTGTCTATGGCACTGTCTGCTCGTTCAGGAGATATACCTAATTCTGCTCTGGCAGGGACAGCATCCGCTACAACTCAAATTCTCAATGCCTACGTCCCCCCTGCGCCTTCTGCAGCGCTTCGTCCGCTCAATAACGCCCAGAGTATCTTTCGTGCGTTGGCCCGGGTGGATAGTGCACGGCCGCGAGGGCAGATTGGGGATGCGGCACGGAGGGCGGCGAGGGAGGTGCATAGGATGGAAGAGAATGGTATCGCCGGGAGCAGTGCAAGAAGGTTGACGGAAGTGCCGCCAACTCCCAAGAAGATACCCATGACACCAAGGAGAGGGAACACGCCTGGAAGAGGAAACACACCAGGCCGATAGAGCCTCTATCAAGCTATTGGTCTAGTGTATTTTCAAACTTACTGCCTTATGATCTACATTTCTTATGACCTGCACTTCTATTCTATGCTTGGATTTGATCTTTTTGGTACCTACTGTATCAACTACCGTATTTGAGTTTTTTTTGGCCTCTGATTTACTTATTTCTATCCGTTGTTTATGTCGTATGCTTCGTTCTGTATATTCATCTCCATGTTCAATAGTGTATCTGCTGTCTGCATGTACTCCACGACCGCAGACTTTGAGACAGACATCAACGAGATTTTGTCCGCCATCAGAATATATAACCCGCAAGACCTCAGGAAGCAATAATAATACAAGTATGTACCAATTTCAGTCATAGGCTGATCCACGTCTTCGTGGAGGGCTCCTCGAACGGGATCGAGGGCTTCGCCTACCTCCTCTTCCGCCACGGTCTCCCCAACCACGTCCTCCTGCCCTTCGCGGTGACCTCGGAGGAGGAATTCGATCGTCTCTGTCATCTCCACGACCTCCACTTCGACCTCCTCTGCCTCTACCATTCGAGTCGCCTCGCCAATGACCGCCGCCTCTACCGAATCCTGGCCCTCCGATAGAAGGAGCAGGAGGTTTACCCCAACCTCCATCACCCCCCGCTTTCCATCCAGGTCCGTTTTGAGCAGCTGCATTCGCAGAGCCTTTGATTGAAAGATCGCTGCCCAGAGTGACATTCTTAGGCAGCAGTACCGCGAGAAGAAGAAAGTCCCCTGGAACAAATCGAAGTTCATCAAGCGTACGTTCTGCTTTTTCGCGCTCTGTTTGTTCGCGGTTTGCGTTGTCGGCCTCTTCGAGAAGACGAGGTGCAATTGAGGTAAGAGTACCAGGTTCACCTAGGATATCTCGAGAATATACCAGGCCGAGTTCTTTTTGTGAGAATCGGCCTTTGTTACCAGAGTCGGCGTACACTGTACGAAAAGCAAATCGTGCGAGAGGATGGCGGTATTCTGGTATATGGGGAGCAGTTTCTCGAAGAGTTGTTAACACTTCGCTTAGGGTAGCGTCTTTCCTGCAGACTTGTAAGTTCTTTTAATGGAATAAGCATTCAAGGTGTTCACGAACCAGGTAAAGATCTGCTGCTCGTCTGTAGTTGGGAGCGTGGCGTCTTCAAATAACGAAAGGCGATGGAAGCTTCCAATTTTCACGAATGTTCGAATAAGAAACGGAGCTATCTAGAAGTCCTTGAGTAAGAGTTTACATAGAGGTGAGCCTCATATATGCACCTTGTCCCTGGCCACAGCAGATTGGCCTGTTGGGGAAGCGTTGTCAATATCCATTTCCTTAGTTTTTTTTGGTTCGGAAGAGCCTAAGTAAACACGATGTACCGGTCAAAGCTGACAGTGACGTGACTGCCGGTCATAGGTGTGACTCATGCTTCCTAAGTTCCTTTTGCATTTGGCAACTCGCTTGCATCCATCCTAATCGACCAGTCCAACTTCGACCTACACCTTTTAGTTGCTGCCCAGAATGTTAATTAAAGTGCGGGTTAGTACTATTCTGCTATCATGTCGGATCGGTCATGTCAATCTAACTCTGCGGTCTGCTTGCTTACAGACACTTACCGGGAAAGAGGTATGAATTCTTTGGCGCAACAGGCACCCTTCGAATTCTGATGAATATTCAGCTTGAAATTGATGTTGACTCCGATGCCAAAGTGTGTATAACAGCATCTTTGAGGTCGCGTTCAGCTCATTGAGTGGAGTCAGATTTTCACGATTAAAGAAAAGGTCGAGGAACAACAGGGTATCCCACCAGTGCAGCAGCGGTTAATCTTTGGTGGAAAGCAGCTGTACGTGACATTAAGCATTCCGGCCCTTTTACCAAACTCAACTTTCTTCTATCTTACAGGGACGACGATAAGCTCTTGACAGAAACGAATATTGTAGCAGGATCCACTCTGCATCTCGTCCTTGCTCTTCGTGGTGGACAATGAAATATAGATGATATCCTTTTAAGCAATACCACATCACGAGTCATGTAGATCAAGGAGTGTATTTTTCAGCTTTCTTCCATCCATGTTGTGCATGCTATCGATCTGAACGTTTTTATTTCATACTAAACTGGCTCAATGAGTTTGGTCCGTATACACCGGCTAAATTTGCTCAAAGATAGAACTGATCTATTCACACTCGACCTTGCTCCGTTCCCCTACTGGCCACCCATGTTTCCGGTCCCTGATCCAAGCGTCAGTTCCTACGTCGAAGAGGCAGGCGCAAAAAAGCTTACCGTCCTATTTTTGACTCTCTGGTTCTTAATCCTTCTGTTAAACCAATCAAGAGCTGTTGCTCCGGGATTCAAAGCAGCTCTTTGTTCCTCGGTAAGTCTACTAACAGCTTCAGCAATGGCAAGGCTTTGATCTGATAAAGGTCGAAGCATGACGGAATTTCCAGGACGGGTGAAGAACACTTGTGACCATCTTTCAAAACCTGCTTGGGCACCAGGAGGTGGGCTGAACACAAAGAGTGAGTTCTTCAGAAATTTGTCGATGAAGGTTCACGCACTACACCCGGTGGATGTTCGAATGAAGTATTCCACCACTAAACAAGGCCAAAGCATCGCCGACGTTGCAGATGGCATGACCAGGCAATGGCTGTCAGAATCAGTATCATCGATGCAGTATCAGATATGAGCCACGTTTGCCCACCTTTACATATTGCCATTCGTCCACCCCAGGAGGCAGAACCTGCAATCCTCCAAGCCGGTTGTGCAAAAAGCTCAAACTCCCAAAGTCAGTATGAGCTCCCAGTGCCTGTCTTCCGACAGGTAGATTCTTCGGAGCTTTAATCGTTCGCGCCTCACTGCCGCTGTACTCCTCCACCGAATGGATGTTATTCAATGTACCCTCGGGCAATCCCAGCTTGGAATTGAATATACTCAAGATTGTATCGTTGATTCCAATAGATTTCTTGACATAAGGAACGATGGTAGACTCCATGCGATTGTCGACAGTTGAAGGATAGGAACGCCGAGCTTGCTTGGGCCAGGCAAGTGCGTCGTCTTTTGCTATGTTGATGAATTCGATTTTGTCAGGTTCACCAGAGGCATCGACGGCGTTGGCTCCTGAAAATTTGTACCTGGACCCAATTGTTACCGGCCAAGCATATCATAGTATGTATTCGATATTTACCCGAATGAAGATCCCCCGTCTCCTTGTTCATATTTCATTTTCTCTTCCAAAGGTAGGTCCATCGTTTCCGCTCCCATGTCAAACATTTTCTCAACATCCTCTTCAGCTCCGTGATTCTTCAAACTGGACACTCATCAAACCAAACTGAGGCAGTAAAGTCAAAATATGACTTACTACCAAAATCCCAAAGTTGTCGCAGCTTGCCACAACACGTCTATCTCCTTCTCATTGCCGTTCTTTATCAGGTCGTAGTCAACAACCAAAAGCGGATGAGTTGGGATATTGGTTGGGAATTCGGGGTAGGCTGCTACGGGCATATGTTCCTAATTGCTGTTCCTGTTTATTAAGTTGAAAAGAGGTGGAGGGAGGCCGGTGTTAGTATCTCTGGAAATGACGTCGGTGGTTTTTATCCAGGACCATGAATATCTATACACACCGAGCCTGAGAGGTCAGGCGAGTGGCATTGCCGGCTTGGAGGGTTGAAATTCACTCCGGGTACACAAAGTTGTATGGTTCAAGTTATGATTAGGAATCAGGCGACTTGAACGGCATCTAGTGAGGAGCCTGTGATACTATAACATGTTCATTAGTGTCCAGCTGGTGCCTTGAGTGAGAACAGTTATTCTAAATAGTAAAATCCGAATTGGGAGAAATGATTTGAGCTATATCTCGATGAAGAACGGGCAGGCAAGCAGCAAAAATAAAAAGTGATATGAACAACCATGAATTGAATTGTCTGAATCTTTATAAGGTATAAACTAGGAATCACGATTTTCAGGTGCAACGTTGGTCAAAATCGGGTAGATAGGGCTCAAACTCAAAGAAGATGATATGCCTCAGGTGAGGGCCTAGCGAGAAGGCAAGATAGGACACCATCTACATCATGAATGAGGCCGGAACAGGCATGGAGAAGGGGAAGGGTAGGTTCAACGATGGAATCAGAATGTTAGGCTCCATACCGCTGTTCCAGCTACTCGGTGAGTAATTCGGATGTTATGAGATCAGTGCCCAGTTATAACATACATGAGTGGTTTTCTTGTTCTAGCATTGCGCAAAGTCGCGCGTATTTCTGCATTTCTTTCTACAATTTCAACTTGGGGCTTGAAGGTAACATTTTAATGTGGGTTCCAGAGGCTACGATTCGTTTATGGTTCTCATTCCAAATCTACACAATGTAACATGAGAGATGGGAAGCGACTCGACCCGGTGTCTCACCTCTGTTCGGCCAGTGGCAGACCTTCCACCTGAGCTAACACTCATATTTACTATCCGGATCGTTTCGCCACTGCAACGAAGGAATATCAGGAAGAATATGGATCATCACAAGGATGATACGCACAACGCTGCAGGTGAGTGAAAGACAATGTTCAATGCTTGCGAAACGCTGAGAGTGTAGTCGTTACTTTGATGTACATCCAACGCTACCAACGCAAGGGAGGAACAGCTGTCGAAAAACTTATTGATGACTAGATAAACTCGATTTTGAGCTTTGAAATACACACAAATCGACAAAGTATGCAAGACAGCCCCCGTGAACGGTATTAGCTAGGTTGAGCATATCTGTAGGCAACTATGTCAAGAAAGGGGTACATAAAGAGGTTCAAAAGACGAACCTTCATTCACTACGAGCTGCAAAACAACTTTGCCTTCCAGACGTGACGATTCTTCTGGCATTGATCCAATGCTCACGTCGACCAGGATCATACTATCCATTATTGTTGAGGCAAATAATTTCTGCTGTGGATGACGAGATGGAGTATGAACCAAATCGTCCAGAAGCTTCTTGATTTGAGTTGAAGCACTTCCACCGACGACATTGTGAGAGTAAGGACTGGTGAATGTTGAATCTGATGCAAAAGGGGACATGCTGAGCAAATTGAGCTTGTAGCGGCGCCAAATTGAGCTTGCGAACAAGAAATGGGGCGGGCGGCCAGAACTGAATCGTCGGCATATTCATTACCGGACTTGAGCTTGACTGTTTGAAAGATGCAATTCCAAAACAACGAGCCATCATGATGGGAAACTGAACGACTCCGAGGAAGAGAGCCGCGGAGCTTCCGGCCCGGAACTTACCTCTCATCGTCATGGCCGACTCAGACGACTCAAATGGCCCTTCAAGCTCAATCAGACCCAGAAAAAGGCGGGCTCTTCGAGCTTGTAATCAGTGCAAAAAGCGCAAAGGTCTTTCTCTTGGCCTTTTGGTTGTTGAATTAGTGCTCATTAACTTCTAGTGAGATGTAAGATCTAATACTTATGTATGCCTCTCCCACTCCGCCTGAAGACAACTTCTTGTACAGGCGACGGTGCTACCATGCCAAACAATATATGCTCTTCTTGCATTAGCCTCGATTTAGAATGTGAGTATGCTTCGGAGCAAAAGGTAAGACTTTCATTCCAAAGCCTTTCTTCGTCGACATTCAGACAATTCGTAGAGAAGAGGCCCGAAATCCAAGTACGATCTTATCCAAAGGCAAATCTTCAACGTTTACTTAACCTTCTTGCCACAGGTTAACCCAACCGCAACTTCGCAACGATGTTCAAGCCCTTGTTTCCACAATTCTCTCTGCTCCGCGACTTGTTGTCGTACCTTCTGATGAAGCACTCGTCCGTGATATACTTGTCGATCTTGCGACGTATGCCAGGAGGTTGGAGCAACAACTTGAAAGAACGCTGGTACAACCGGAACATGCAGCTCAATCACCCTCTTCTTACTCGACACCAACTCCGTACAGACCCAGTCCTTTGCATACTCTTGATCAGAGTGAACATAAAAAGTCGGATTCACTCTCACTTCAAGTAAAAAAAATAGGTCTGGACCGGGGTGATCAGTCGTACCAGAGGCATGTTGGATCTTCTAGTCATTTCATTCTTCTGCAGACTGCATTGGAAATACGTAATGAGATGAGCAGCGAGAAAGAGAAACATGACTCTGCCGGAAAGAAAAGGAATGAAGTTTGGAACGAGTTTTGGATTCGACAACCTGTAAGTCCTCATCTGGCGTATTTATGACTTGACTGAAAGGCGTTTAGTGGCACCGCTTCCCACCCGAACCTGAAGACCCACCATATGTCTTTCCTGCGGATGATCTTCTCCGAAACCTAATTAGCCTATATTTTGATCTCCAGCACAATATATACCCTCTACTTCATCGACAAATTTTCGAAAGAGAGGTATACATCAATAAACTTCACACAACCGACAGACGTTTCGGAGCCGTCGTCCTTGGGGTATGCGCTCTAGGATCGCGGCTGTCAAACGATCCACGGAATCTTTACAACGGAACGACCGACGAAAGGTCTTTAGGATGGAAATACTTTAATCAGATCCGCTTAGCCAGAACCAACTTTGTAGAACACCCAACATTGTTTGAAGTACAAACTCTGGCGGTCAGTAGTGATTTACTGTGTTGGCTCACCCCTTGTTCAAGTCTTTCTATTCAAAGTTAGCTCTTCTCTTCATATTCCCTACTTCCATTGGCGACGCCGGATGGTCAACATGCGGTTTAGCAATTCGCTTTGTACTGGAGGTTGGAGCACATCGCAAACAACATTTTGTGAACAAAGGAAAGCAAAATCGTATCGAAGCCGAGCTATGGAGGCGGGCATTTTGGTATCTCGTGACAACTGACTTGTTAATGAGCATCGCGTTGGGTAGACCAAGATCGATTAGGGAGGACGAGTAAGTTTCAAATGCAAGTGTTGAGCTCTAGATCCTCATAAAATGACAGTTTCGACCTCGAACTACCCCCTGAATGTGACGATGAATACTGGGAAGATCCTACAAACCCTTTCGTGCAACCTGAGGGACAGCCATCTCGAATGGCTTTCTGGCATCACAACATGGAACTTCTACGTATCGCCGGGCTTGTAAAGGACCACCTGGTCGGTCGCTGGGTTGTTGATGATACGATGTCCACCTACTGAAGAAGTTCATGCATTTTAGTACGCTACGCGAAAAGCAGAACCCTGGTTAAGTTCATCGCCAGACAGTAATACCGAAATTGTCATAGAACTAGATTCTGCCCTGAACAGTTGGCTCGATGCCCTTCCAGACCACTGTGAGCCCCATCTCTCCTTCCACGCCTTTCGACAGAATAGCTGACACATCTCTATCACAAGTAAAGTGGGATCCACATCATCCAGGTCACATTTCTTTTTTGCATCTGGTTATGTTACACGGAAACTATTATTGGGTGCAGATTCAAGCGCACAAACTCTTTATACGTTCGGATTCGCTGTCGACTAGCAGCTTTCCGTCACTGGCGATATGCACCAATGCCGCAAGATCGTTTGCGCATATAATTCAAGCCTATCATTCTCGCCCGAACACTTTCATGTTATCCATGTTTATAGTAAAGCATTGACTTTTACGCTCCGCTCAGTCGTTACTGATTATCATGCTTCCCAGGCCCCGATGTTCCTCAGCGCAACTATGTTGTTAATCAATACTTGGACAAGCCTCCGCGCCAAGTCAAACCATGATCCTAGAAAAGATATGAACGATGTGTCCAGGATATTGCAAATTCTAAGTGTATATGAAAGAAGGTGGGTCTCATGCGGATTCGCAAAATTGATTCTGGTGCCAATATCTTCGTTACAGATATGAAATGGCAGGCCGGGTGAAGTACGTATGTTCTCCTTACAAATCAGGAGACAAACAAGCTTATATTCCCTAGAGATATGCTTCAGGCTATCATGGGTTTCGATCATATACCCTTTCCAACGCCAGAGAAACCATCTCTAAAACGTTCGAGACCCTCTCAAACACCCGCGCTAGACAAAAATACCTCCAGTAGTCGTCCACCAATGGCAAGCACGAAAGAACATGAAGGAGAACGAGATAGTGAAGGATGGTCTGACTTTAACACCACTCAACATCCCACTGGTTCTGAAAGAGCTGTGAGCGCGGTACGCTCGTCATTCCAGGGCGATGACATTGCTGCTACCGCTCCCTTTGTACCTGTCGAAACATCAGGTATACCTACAGGTATGCACCGAAACGACTGGGACAGTAATGGCTTGATGTTCGATCCAAGTTATGTCTCTTTTCACGCCCCGATGAACATGCAAGTACATCAGATGCCGCAACAGCCCCCAACGTCGACCTACGCTGACTTTGGGTCATCTGATACTACGCCGATGATGAGCTACGATTCCGTTACAAACCCATCTTTTGCAGTCCCTGTAAGCTCTGCTTGGGGAGATCCAGGGTGAGTCGCTTGTCTTAGTTAATGACGGAATCTAACGCAATTTTGTTACAGTCATGAAGATTGGACAGCGTTCATATCGAAGGTGGATGACTTGCTGCAGTTCATCAATCCGGATGGGACTTAGATGTAACTGTTTATAACATGTAGCGCTAAGGTATAATCGCTCTTTACTGAATGGATTGAGTATTCTTGAAACTCATTGGTGTACCCTGAAGATCTACATGGGCTTTGCTGATTAAGAGACAGATGTACGAAGTCTACGGCCTTCTCCTTGCAGGTCCTCTAGGTTTAGCAAACGACTTTGCGGTATCTCCAAGTGGGGCCTTGGTTGTGGCACCGTTACCCCCACTAGCTACGATAGTGTCAAAGCTTAATTCACTCCTCAAGTATGCTTCATCCAACTCCGTAGGATCTGATGTTTCAACCTTGCGTGCACTGAAATGAGATGATGAATGTGCGAGGAGAGTTTTAGCTGCTTGGAAGACGCCAGTACATCCGGAGGAGTAAAGCATTCGATGCTTCACGGGAGACACGGCCGGACATGAGTATATGAAAACTAGAAAAATATATATATCTGTGACTGCTAAAAATACAGCTGGCTATTGAATACATACCAATTTCGCGCCTAGGAGGGTCTGAATGACTGTGAGGCCATGCGAAAAATGCGTAGCAGGGTTCCGATGACGGAAGGCTGGATTTGAGAGTGTCTATTGTCACTGGAGACGTAGAAGATAAGAGAAGTGTTTCTGAAGCTGGGTCAATCGTCTATGTAGTGTTGATGTCAATCTTCGCAAAGGACAAGATAATGTAAAAGCATACGCACGAGGATAACGATTCCAGATCCTTCTTCTTGACCAAGTTCTGCGACCGCATTTTCGACGTTGGTTGTCCAATTGAGACCTACACCAGTACCAACGATAGATGTTCTTGCCCTGCTCCCTTCATATGCAGGCGCGTTACTCAGCTCTGCTAATCGAATGTCCTCCATCTCTTGCTCACGAGCTGAGAGGGGTTTCGGTGCAGCGATGTGTTTCAGATGAGCGAGATATGCCTCTGGAGTCAAATCCGCCTTGGATGTCGCGAAAAGAGAGTCGGTGAACACGGTGGATCCAAGATTTCTGAGGAGCGAAGCTCGAGTAGAGGCATAGAGCATCTATTGAGGGATTGTATTCAACTTCCAGATCTGCCAGGTCGCTCTATCGACCAACCTTATCCCTGACTTTCGCGGAATCTGGCACGTAGTAGATTGCCAACCAATCTGTCGCAGGATCATCCAGTTTTGCCAAGATGTATGCAGGAACATCGTCCTGTAGCAGATCTTGAAGTTTGGTAAGGTCCTCTGTTAATGAGCCCTCAATCGGAATGCTTTGGTCATATACAATGGATTCTTATAAAGGGATTTCGTTTATACTGGTCAAATTCATTGATACAAGTACTACATACCATTTTGTATGGAAACTTTGAGGAATCTCACGGATTTAGAGTCTACGGCAGACGAGAATTGCAAGGATAATTCTTGGGAGACACCGATCCCAGATGTAGCCGACATTTTGAAGTGACCAACATTTTAAGCGCCCGTTCACGCGACTTACCTGCCCTAATAAAAAGCTTCCGCTCGCTGCAAGTACTAAGACGCGGGAGTCACGGCGGCGGACAATTACACATACATCGCCCAACTCCTCTCCCCGGTTCTGGGTAGTCTGTCTATGCGAGATGCTGAAACTATGGGATGTACACTAGTATGTGTATCCGCTCCTATCGATAATCGCATTCATATCGCATTTCGGAATTGTGACTTCGATACCCGGTTCGATTTCCGCTTTCTGAATGCATTTTGGGCTGCAAATTCTTATAATTATGGGTACAATTCCGAGATAGTAAATGTAAGTGAACTAAGAACTTACTAGACTGGCATCAAAACGCAGTCTGCTTTCTAATAACTGATTTTAAAGTAATGAGCTCCGTTCTTCATGTAGTATACTTATTTCATTGCGAACTTTCCGAAACGGTTTGAACCTTCCAAGATGCATTTATAGAATCAGCATTGCAAATACCGTGAATCATGGATCTGAATTTCGATTACTTACAAAGCCGAGACACCCATACTGGAGGTGGGTCAAATTCCGTTTGATCTGGGTGTCCAAGTAGAGTTAGACACGACGCTATGCTCAAAGAAACAGTGTGCACCAAAGTGCGGAAATTTGACTGAATTGTGGGCACCCAAATCCGGTTTTGGTTTTCGGAACTCTCTGGAAACAGTATAATGACTTGCACGACCGTATGGAGAATGTTAATAAATCGATCAGTTATATAAGGGTGTAATCACCTCTGCAATTTTGTACCCACATCCCTTCCGCTGTTTATTTAACCCTTGTTCATAGTTCTTCCTTCAACAAGGAGGCGAGACTATGTGTCGGTAGAGTTGAAACGCATAGCGACTAAACTCAGTCCACCCACGCTTCGATCTCTCTTCTCGAAGTTGTATATAGATCTCTGTCCTACTGGCTTCAACAAGTTGAACAATACTTGCAAGGATGTCCAGGTTTGTTTCCCTGAATTCTCTCAAGCAGCTTGCCAAATCAACCAGTCTAAAGCTATGCCCCATCGGAAGGAGCCCAAAAATATATATCCTCTGTTCACAGGTTCTGAGGAGGCCCAGTGATGCATCAGAACTGGGAGGAAAGAGGAAAGAGGAAGCGCGTTTCTTCTCCTGAAGCCGGATGTCGAACCAGGACTACTCTTTTGTATGTTCATGTATCCCTATGAACTCTCCATGCGGGCTCAGGGAAGGAAAAAGGTGACTGATCCGGCGGACTGCTTTCCGAAGGCTCCTTCGGAGTTGCTGAACGACTTGAAAGCTATATAAGCCTCCCCCTACAAAGTCAGGTCTGAGGATCTCACCACGTCCCCTACAGTTTTGAAATTTCTTTAACTAGGAAGAAAAATCAGTCAGAGTTGAAACGCATGGCGACCAATTTCGGTCTACATGTGTTTCAACTCAGTCTACTTTTACCTTCGTTTGTCGACAGTGTTGTCAAGAAATGTAGCCTGAGAGTGTCAGTTGTGACGGCCTGATATTTCATGCACTGGATGGACTCCCTTGCGACGAGTCCAAACCACCCCTGAACCGCCCCCATCACGGGATGGAGGACTGGTGAGTGATCGAGTCTTTAAACTTTTATGCTCTGATTTTTTTGTTGTAGATACGGGCCACAACGCGCTATCAGCGGTAGTGAATCGACTGAGGACGAAACAGTTTGTAGCTGTGGGAGGCGAATAGCTATAGTACATCTATAGGGACGGCTTTAGGCTACTTACATGTAAGCAATTTATGACGAGGCATTGATAGTCCCTCAACAACTACCGCTGATTTAGTACGTTCAATCTGCAAGTCTGCTTACCATTTTCCGTTCTCCCGAGTTGTGTATGACGATCAAACCACTGACTTGATATTCAGTTAATTTGCTGTCCATTCGCCGCCCCTCGGACCCCGCCCTCTTGTCCTACGGTGACACCCGAGTCAGTCAGATACGCTTCCCTTACCTGCCAGTAGAAGACAAGCTGTCGATGTATGTGACCTTTTTGGTGGAGAATGACGCTGAAAATTAAGATGTGGCAGAACTTGCTTGTTTTGAGGCAAGCGGCATCAATTGCCGAACTTTATCTTATCGTCACGAACGACGACCAGCAAAAAGATTTATTGACTTTGCTTGCAGGTCTTCTCCTAGCCCGCCATTCATTACTATCAACATCTCCCACTTAAACCTCTGCAGAAATGAGTAAAATGGCTGACTACACTACGTAATGTACCACCCAGTTTGAAGTGACTCGAGTCGGAAACACACGTCTATTTACTCTTGAACCCATTCCTGTTCATGTCGACCTCTGTATACAACGAATCCATTGAGCTGGCCACTCACTCTCGACTGAATGCTTCTGAAGCTCCCAACGATACTCGTTTAGCAGCCAACTCGGCGCAGTTGGTAGTACATCCCGTCGATGGAGGATTTCATGCATGGGCTTTCGTCCGTTATCTCGACAATTTGTTTTACCAATCAGTTAATCCTTGTAATAGCTCTTTGCGGCCTTTCTTATTGAAGCAATTGTCTGGGGATTTCCTGACGCGTTCGGTGTATTCCTGGATGGTATGTATAGTTTGTCTCGCTTACAATTTACTGACTTATTTCAAACATTAATTGTGCGACTTATAGCGTATCTCACCGACCCAGCCTACACTTCCAGCCCTCATGCATCCTCACTTCTTCCTCTCATCGGCCCCATAGCTTCCGGTATTGTATACTGCATTGCACCTTTCCTTTCTCCAATCATAAACCGCTACCCAAATCATCGCCGGACAGCAATGTACATCGGTCTGCTTTTATGCTGGGCTTCCCTGTTCGCAGCAAGCTACACGACCGATGTCGTGATCCTCGTCGCATTGCAAGGTGTAGTTTACGCCCTTGGAGCTTCCTTGTTATATTTCCCTTCCCTTTCGTACCTCGCGGAATGGTTCATCAACCTCCGAGGGTTCGCAAACGGTGTACTGTTTGCTGGTACTGGCGTCGGAGGCATTGCTCTTCCGTTGTCTATCTCCCGTCTTTTGAACACGTACGGACCGAATGTAACGGTTAGGATATTGTCAGTAGGGTTGGTTGTCTTGCTTCTACCGCTGTTGCCATTTGTCAAAGGCCGGCTGCCTGTAGGACACACTACTACGCAGCCGATTTCCAGAGGAAGTGCAGATAGCGTGAAAACCTGGATGGGGTCCTCATTTTTTTGGGTGCTGTTAATAGCAAATACAATACAGGGATTCGCATATTTTGTGCCTATCCTATGGTTGCCGAGTGGGTGTTTTCCAATTTCTCCTGTGGCATGATTGACAGGCTCCTCATACAGCCTTCGCGAGTACCTTGAAGCTCAGCAGCACCAATTCTTCAGCCACACTCGCAATGTTCCACAGTAAATTACTGGTTAATCACATCCTCACTCACGACGCTGACAACTTATTCGATAGCTGGTTCAGTTATCAGCCGTCTAACAATGGGTTATTTCTCAGATTCTTCTCTCAAGCACTGCTTCATCCTCGGATTGGGAACCCTCCTTGCGACTTCTGTGGCGATATTCGTTCTTTGGGGTGTATTCTCAACGAATGTCGCGGGGTTGTTCTCATTTTGTATCGTATATGGAATACTTGCCGGTGGCTGGCCAAGCTTATGGAGTGGTTTCGGAAAAGGGCTAACTTGTGAGTATAGATGGCAAATTTCACTGCCTTTGCATCTGATTTTGGCTTCGTGGTGCTTCAGCGAACGATCCGACACTATCAATGACGCTGTTTGGAATTCTGCTATTCTCCCGTGGAATTGGGAACATAGCTTCGACACCAATATCGGTTGCTCTTACGGGAATCTCTTCTTCAAGCTATTCATCAATTTCTGGCACATACCTGGGCCATCCAGACCTGGGCTTCAAGGTTGCAGGAGGGCGTTTTGCAAGTACCATCATGTATGTCGGAACGTGTTTCGCTGGAGCAGGGATGATTGTGTTATTTGGGTGGGGAAGGTATGTATATAAGCAACGTTCACGAATTTCAGGTGGAGAGTAGATATATCCTTACATATCATTCCAGACGTACGTGGAGACATAGAATTATTGGCTTGCATACTCCGCTTCATCAGTGGTTGCATGAGTATAATTAAGCATCTTGATATTACTGATCTGAACTATTATGCTATATAATCTTTTCACGAATACCCTATTTCGAGTCAGTAGACTCTTTCAATCCAAACAAATCAATATTCCAGCCCCATCTCCGCGCCAGCCTCCTTCCATGTTTTCGAACAATATGGATAGGTATATTCGCAGCTGGATGTGGTGCATGGAAGATGATCTGTGTGATTCCAGCGTCTGGCCCAGCTCCAGTCCCGTCGATAGCATCGGCACTGCCAACATTGTCGGATTGCGCCCTCGAAAACATCCAAGAACTCCCCATGAGTCGTTTCACCGCACACCCCGCTGCAACCATAGCTTGTACAAAATCCGACCAAGCTACCTCACCTGGTGTGCGATCAGGACTAGGCGTGAAAAATAGTCTCGTGAATACGGTGTAGGCACGACGCGGAACAGAGATCGTAAAGGTTGACGCTCTAGCAGCGATGTTAGACGATGTATTAGGTGCTCGTTGAGACTCTGAGTTCCCCAAAGGAGTCAGGGGAAGGTCGGGAGCAGGGGTGGGTATAGCTTTAGTCTTTGTCTTCCGTTTTTTTGGGGGAAACCGCTCCACTCCATTTAATTCAGGCCGTAGAGTACTCTCCGTACGCTGTTCTAAATCCAACAACGCAAACTTATCCTGCAGTTTCGCAGAATTGGACGGGCCCCGTTGAGGAGCCGGCTCTAGGGGAGAAGTAGATGTCCACTGAGGCGTCCTTTCCACCTCTCTCTGATCGACAAACTCCCTCAAAAGGATATTCGGCTTCTTGCCTGTTCTTCGTTCGACTATTCCATCGAACTTCGCCCAGAATGCATCTAATTCCGCTTCGGCTCTACGCATCTGTTCAACAACGGCCTGACTAGCTTTCTTATGCACTGGATAGTTAAACTTTCCATTTCCCAAAGGAGTGTTATTAGCAGAAGTCGCTGGATCGACAAGAGCCATCACTCTCCCTCTGACATCCCTTTGTTTCATCGGAGATGTGATCCTCGTCAACGGTTCGCTCGTCTTCTCGTACAGCACGGACCTTCCATCGAAAAAGTCGGGATCATCGGGAATGATATGTTCAAGGTCTACTGGAAACGTAGTGTTACACCCGATTCGAGGCTGGTGAAATTCCAATTGTCGAAGAAATTCGCTGATGGAGCTCATTTCCGAGAGGTAGTTCAAGACCCAGGAAGTGATGCAGGCGCGCTCTTTAGGATCCGAACGGAGTAAGCGGTCGATTTCATCGAGGATGATGTGGCGGCCCATTAAGACACTCTGCTTCTCGTCCAATAGCAGCGATATGAGTTCGATGACCTGGGGTCTGACAGAGGAGGGGGAGTTCTGGTACATAGCGCTGGAATGTATTCCAATCATGGTACTGTTGGGATCTTGTGGGTATCGATTGAACCATGGTCGCATCGGAGGCGAGCCAAATGCCCCCATCTTCAGGTCTTTAACAGGTCCAGTAATCAGAAACTGTTGCAGAAAGTATTGAAAATGCGACATATGGTCGTCATATTCGCTTGGAAGGGCCTTCTGATTTGTGATTTGCGAGGCATACTTGGTACGTAGTCGCTCGACCTGCTCAAGCTGTTGCTCAATCAACTGCCACTGAAGAAGACTCGTATACGCATTCCCAATGAGACCAAGAAAGATCTGATCCCAGAGCCAAGCTGTGTTGAGATTTGGATGTCGAGCACCCGGTTTGGTAAGGAGATGCTCAAGACGGTGTTCGGAGTACTCTAACGCTACGTCGCGGAAGTAACTTGGGTCTTCACGGAGAGACCAAAGATGATCTTGCGCCTGGTCTACTTTTGCTTCGGCCAAGCGCTTCAAATATTTGACATCGAATCGCAACGGTGCACGGTAAGTCGTCCCAGTGGCATACGCGGCGATGGAGGATAGTTCTAGATCCAACAGATCAGGATCGTCGAGTGAAGGAGGATCAGGTGCTGGTTCCGAGTTGGTAAGAGGAAGCAAGTCGTGAATCAGGGTTTTGGCGGTTTTAAGCAGGAAGTTGTAGAGCTTATACTGCGATTCCAGCACAATAAGACCAGCCCCAGGCAGCATTCCAACACCGTTTACCATATCGTTGAAGACATCCGGTCCTTCGTTCCAATAAACGAGTTTCCCGTAGCTCTTCGCGTTCTGGCCGGTGAGATAAATCGTGCATTCATTTTTAAAGGGGATAGGAACAGCCTCGCTCGTTCTAGCCAGTCTGATTTTCTCAAAATCAGTGAAGGCAAAAATGTCTGGTGAGTTTCGTCCACGAGAATTGAAAAGCAAAAGAATGTTTTTCGGCTTTACAAGATCCTCCAGGTTGAGTTCCGGAAGGAGGAATGCGTCTCTGTACTTTGTACCGTCACTGCGGCGTTTCTCCCGAGTTTCTTGTCGCAGGGCCCAGAGATCTGGTCGATGCATGACTGGGATCTCCGGATATGCAGATCGCAAGAGTGTTTCCCTCTGCTTGACCGTCTTCTTGGCCCATCGTTTACGAATGGTTTCTTCATGGATATTAAGGATAGAGTATAATTCACTCCGGCTTTGGAAAATAGATTGAGAGTAGACTGCAGCTTTCTTTTGTATGTCTTCTTCAGTTGGCCGCGGAATTACCATTCCAGACGCAGCGAATATTTCAATGGGATCAGGATAGGGGTCAGAATCAGACATAACAAGTCAGGTTGAACTTTGAGCAAAATGAGATGATGTTGAATGCCAAAAAGCATGAGCTGTACGGACCTTTTTAGGTTGAACAAAGCAAGCCACTAATACAATCAAAGGTCGTACTAAGTAGAAAGGTTAATTTGGCGCTTAAAGAGAGCGCCGAGATAAATCATCAATATTACATCAGCAGAGATCGCAGTAACTGGTGACGATCCCCGACGACTAAGCTCGACAATGAGCGCATTCGTTAACGGAGAAGGGCAACCCAGGCAGGCACCAGTAAAGTATGCGGCGTATAAGGTGAGTCAGCTAGGATGTATTTGTTGTGAATGGGAAAACTTTACTGCATCGTAGCCTAAACGACATTCACGAACGAATTCTGTAGGCAACTCAACTTCCAGCTCCAGTACCAGTACGATGCCAATTAGGACAACAACATCTTCGCCGATATCTGCGAGCATGTACATGAATGTAGACGTGATAACCCCGAATACGACAGTGCCGACTATAGAAACTTCGGAACCTCCTGTGAGTGGTCGAGCGCCTTCTAGCGAGCAGGGCCTGCCTGCAATGACGAATGAAGAGGAAGAAGAGCAGGAAGAAAAGCCGATCGCATTTTCGAACTTGGCTCAGGCGCCGTCAGAATTGCTAACACCAGAACCCCTACCTTCACCAGCACTTTCATCAACTGCAGCGTCAACATCGATACCAATAGCATCATCATCATCTTCGGCTTCAACTCTACGTCCATATACTGTTACGCATACATCCACATTTAGAAGAGTTCGCCCTCCTACTTCCAGTCCTCTCGCCCGTCCCAATTCAGTGATACTAGCCGAACCGAGCAAGCGTTCTTCTAATGCGTTGTATCTATCCGCCCCAACATCCCCTACGCGTCTGAATGCTCCTGACATCCCACCACCTGTGTCTCCTGACTCAAATTCTGTCCCCGTCGCTGAGTTTGACTTGCACTCTCCGTCACGCTCACCAGTTCCAGCACCATCAGTCTTAATCACTTCCCCTTCTGATTCTCGCTACAGCCCTGGTGCCGCAGCCACAACTAAAATGACCTTATCTACACCTACATCCGCACCTGCACCTGCACCTACATTTACACCTTCCGCCGTTGCCAAACCCTCCAAACTGCCAAAAGCGCCATACAGACCAGGTTTCCAACCGACAGGTCTTACCCGCTTTCGCACAGATGAGTTTCTCGCCGCCCGCAAAGTAGCTCGGGATGGTCCAGGAGGGAGACTTGATAAGAGAGTGGAAAGAACAAAGCTAGAAAGGAGGTTGGAGAAGATCATCAGATTACATTTTCCTGAAAGCGACGCTTTGTCGTCGAAGGATCAGGGAGAGAAGACAGAGAAAGAGGGAGTGGGAAGTGGCAAGGCGAAAAATGTGAAAGAAAAAGTGCTTGAGGATAAGGAGAAGAAAGACTCTAGGCTAGCCCCATCGGCGAATGGCAAGCTACAGAGGCCTGGTTTACTAGGAAATGCTGGGGATGCCAGGAGACGAACCTCGTCCTTTTTTGAAACCTTCGACATTCGGAGGATGAGTAGTTCGTTCATAGGTGGTGTAGGACTTGCTGAAGAGGAGAGTGTAAGATGTAGGTTCAGTTTCTATAAATGTCATCAAAACCCCATTATCATTATTCGATTCCTAATCATAATACCCAGCATCCGAACAACGAATTACCCCATGGCAACCCGACTCAGAAGCATCTCGCTGCCCGCACTGCGATGTGTCGTTTCATCCGTTGTCGAATAGGAAACATCATTGTAGGCTTTGTGGTAGGGTAGTTTGTGCGTTACCGGTTAAGAGAGGGGAGAGAACTGAGGTACGCTTTACCTCTTTTCACATATCACTTCTAACAACAACTATTCCATAGCCATGCTCATTTCTATTCGTCGTCGACCCTAAAACGCGTCTAATCGAACAAGTCCAAGAGGGTGTGGATTATGGGGTGAGGAAACGGAAACCCAGTAGTGTTGATCTTCGGCCCCAAGAGCAACGAATAGCAAACCAAGACACGACCGAAGACGAAGAGAAATTCCTTAAAGGCGTTCGTATTTGCAGAGAATGCAATCCTGTCTTGCGTAGACAGCAGTACCTTCGTGAACGCACTCCTGGTGCGGATAAGGTAGTAGGGGAGTTTCTGACATTGTACGAAGCCTTGATCGGACTGGAGAAAGAGATCGAGGAAAGGCTCTTACCGCGGTTCGAGGAGATGCTGGATGGATTGAATAAGTCGAAGTCAAGGTGAGTCGGCGACTCGTCTGCCTTCTTTTATCGCTTTTATTACTTTGTAAAATTCCTCTTCCTTACTTGACTCATCCCTTCACTCCTACAGTAACGAAACCAGTACTGTCGACCTTTCGGGACTACCGGCAACAGCAGCAGCGGAGCGCAAACGTCTTTTACAAGCTTTCGCGAGATACGATGCATTGGCGAAGAGAATACGGAGCTTACCGTCATCCTCTGATGGAAAACAAACACGCATGGGAGGATCCAGAGATGTGAAAAAAGAAGGAGGGATTTCAAGCAAAGAACGTGTACAAGCAGCTATCGCCGTACGCGCCGCTAAGTTCTTGGAGGTGAGGATGGTGGGCTTGGGTGTAGTTCCTGCGGAACGTGAACAAAAACATAAACGCAACGCGTCCAATTCCAATTCCAATTCTCAATCTTCTTCTTCCTCTCCTTCCTCTGCTGCAGATCCTTCCTCCGTTAGTGCACAGACAACGCTCCGTACCCACAAGACTCTCCAGCCCTTACTGGAACAAGAATCTTTGCTGGAGTCGTACGTTACTGAAGCGACTAAGGCGAGGAAATTCGAAGATGCGAAGATCTTGAGGGGTAATTTGAGAGAGATTAGGGAGGAGATTGAGAGGGTTGTGGAGGGAAATCTAACTCGTTAAGGACGCCCGTGGATTTAGTCACTTAGCTTGATTTATTCAGGGCTGCTTATGTCCATGTTTCGATCTATATGCATCACAGATTTATCATCTTCATAGAGAACACACCAATGATTAATTGGCTGGTTTTCTTGTCTACTTATCATGCTTTCTTCGCGAAGTTCGTTGTTCAAGATTGCTCACATTTAATACCGTCAACTCTGCAATCGTGTAGAGCTGCAATTAGATTGCGCGTCACCTCTTAGAAGTCGATGTTTGTAAGTTAATGACTTGCTGCCAGTAGGGATGCATTGGGACTTTTCAAAATTGTTGGTATTTCGGAGTTGTACAGTATATGTATAACCTAAATTTCGGCATACATCGGCATAGAGCTTTCGAACTCCGAAGTGTATATATTCTTGTGCTGCAAAAATTTCTTGTCCAAAACGACGACACCAAACTTTCAAAGATTATTTTCCGCCTTTGGTGAGTAGCCTTATTTCTTTTAGCACTGGCTGCCCTCTAGCTATGATGATTCATATACAAACCATACTTTACCACATTCCGAATTCACTGTGTGGAGTCTTGTAATCGATTTCAGCCTTGTCTGACCCTTTGCCATAACCCATTCACGCCTTCGTGTCTGCAAGCTCTGATTTCTGCTCTTTAGGTAAAATAGGTAATCTTTCACATAGCTGTTGCGGTCGTTGTTGGCGTGGGCAATTAAATTTTCGAGTATGGTGAGCGTCTGCTATATCTTTTTTTACGTCTCATTTTTCCTTCGTACTTCATGTGATGAAATTTCCGATGGGCGGACAGACCGCATACCATCCATACCAAAGTCTCCCGGTGTACAATGTGGAGGCGGATTGGGGTGCTTGTTGAAATGCATCGAGTATCTGATTTGTAACTTCACTTCAATCACCAGCCAGTTTTCTGTTCTTGTCCTTTCGTTCGCTTGATGGTTCCATAAACAAAGTACTCACCTCGGTTCCAGATTCTCCCTTACGCTTTACCTCTCTCAACTCATGTATCTTACTGTAACCTTTTTCAAATTGAAACATTCGTTATACCTTATGCTTGGCACGTCCCTCATCTTGCAGACACCGGCAGAAGAATACAACCGACGCTGGGCTGCTATTCGCCATAAGCTCAGTCGGAAATCAGTGTGCTTTGAAATACATTCACAGTTACATGGGCTTTTAAAAGGAAACGCTATGTTTGGCTTGGTGCATTGGAAGGCAGCTGAGCACTATCCATTGTTATTATTACCTTCACTCTCACGACTCTGACCTCGAGCATTTGAAGCATATGTAGAACGCTCGTAGAACGCCCACAAGCAGAATGTTTAAAGTCACGTAAGGAAACGGGAGACACACGGAAAAAATAGTGGAGCTGGGTGCATACGTCCTAGTACCCGAAATATGGACTAGAGTGAAGAGCGTATACCTTCCGTGTTCCCATGTCGAACTCTCGTCGGAGGTCATGTTTCCTTTTTGATGCCTGGGCTTCCGCTCTGTTTCGCACTCCACAATTCTTCCAGTTACCTTTCCTCGATGAACAATGCAGCCATAATGAACTTCTTGGTTAAGAATACAGAGAGAATGTATGGACGTTGCTCCCGGGCGGTCCGTAATGCAGCTTGCGACCCGTATAGCCAACGACGTCCTCTTGGTCCCCACATAAAAGCTCATATAGAAGCTTGTGCAAAGTCAGGCTCAGATCAGCTCTTGCAACCTCAACAAAATATTTCATAGTCATGATCGGCAGTATCTGTGTCCTAGCTCTCCTTGCTGCCTCCGCTGTCGCAGCTCCCTCCAAGGGACAATTCAATGGCACACGCAGATATCCATCTAAGCTGGGAAAACGATGCACAGGGACTATTGCTTCCCTCGACGATGTCAGTGCTGCACAGGAGTGCACGACTGTCATTGTACGTGGAGGCACGACTTCCCTTTCCGTATGGGTTTTCTGATCATTGTCATGTAGATCAACGAATTCACGGTCGACGCAGGAGGTAAGCTTTCGTCATTCAGCCGTTAGCAGTCATGGTTCATATGATTACAGAGACCTTTACCTTGAAGCCCGCCGATGGCGCTACTGTGACCATGGCAGGGGATGTTACGTTTGCGTTCAAAGTGAGCAACGGACAGAATACAACTTTTGATCTATATCCGATCCATGCTTCAGGAATGGGACGGTCCTTTAATGGTCGTGGAAGGCAACGACATCACTTGTAAGATTCTGAATGCATTTCGACTCAAGAAACCTCCTCATAATCGTTTTTCTTCGTAGTCGACGGAGGTAAACTATCTGACTAGGGTCTACCATGTCTGACTACTAACATGCTCCGTGAATATAGCCGGGCACACTCTTAATGGCTTAGGAGAACAATACTGGGTATGAAGCAGTCTCCTGTGTTAGTCATCAGTGACCATATCTGAATATTCGACTAGGATGGTCAAGGCAGTTCAGGAGGCACGACGAAACCTGCTCCTTTGCTTCGTATCAACCACGATGGTGGAAGCTTCAGTAACGTTGTCGTGCTTAACTCTCCTGGTCGTGCCACTGCAATCGGTGGTAATGGAATTGTGGTTAGTGAGATTACAGTGGATAATTGTTAGTTGGCTGGCTCCTTACACTTACCGAATTCTGATTTCTTTCCCCCCAGCTGCTGGAGACCAGCCAAACGCCATGTCGGATGGCCAACCCGCTGGGAAGAACACAGACGGATTCGATATCTCAGCCGACGATGTAACAGTTGAAAATTCTATCGTTATGAACCAAGGTTGGTCTTTGTGCAATGGGGTGACCTTGTTCACGCTGATCATTTGGATATAGATGACTGCCTTGCCATCAACCGTGGAACCAACATCAATTTCGAAAATAATCAGTGCTCTGGTGGACATGGTATTTCTATTGTAAGCCTACATTTGTGTCCTCTTTGTGATTTTGCTCAACGTTTGATCATCGTTAGGGCTCTATTTCTTCCGACGTGACAGTTTCGGGAATTACCATCTCTGGAAACACTGTTTCTAATAGCATGCAATGTTTCCGTATCAAGACTGACGCAACCTCTACTGACTCTACCGTCTCCGATGTGACTTACTCCAACAACAAGGCTTCTGGCTGTGAAGAGTTTGGTGTTCTTATCACGCAAAGCTACCCGGATGCTTTGGGAACACCTGGCACGGGGGTAGACATTTCGGTATGTCCTTCGAAGTGCGGTACAAGAAGAAATAAATCCTTAACTAATGCTATCATCACTTCAAGGGCATCACATGGTCTGGAACAAACACAGTGTCGGTGAACAGCGATGCTGATAGGGTCGATATCAACTGCGGAAGCTTGAGTAGCTGTTCGGGGTGAGTGCAAGACCCGTTTTGACCCAAGTGATTGCTCTAACTTCAAGCGTTGCATAGCACCTGGGACTTCTCTGGCTTGACTGTGACAGGGGGTGTTGAGGGAACTATTCTCAATGCAGATGTTTCTGGGGGTAGTTTCTAAATGTTTATTCATGCCATCCAGGACTATCGCAAACTGAATGAGAACTAAATAAACGTTTTCTTGAACACAATTACTATGATAAGGAACTCATTCCGTTCAGATAATGCTGAAGGTGGATTGCGTGTTGTGGATCTTATTCCTTGCGTATATAATGCGCTCGGCATCAATAATTTGGTGTGCTCGTTGCAACTGGTATCTGTCGGGACCTTGCTGCCGTTGTCCATCCAATGTAGATCTGGCTCAGTGTTCGGTCTTGATTGTAATCGAAGATGTTTCCTCAGAGTATGAGTCGCGCGCGCAATTCTGAGTTTCACTTTGGAGTAATTTGTTGTATTTTGCAGGGCATGGTATGGGGGGACCACTATTGATACAATTAAAATAAGCTTACATGATAATAGTACAGACATGGTGGTCGATAGAGCAAGAAGCAATGATTGATGATTTAATGGTCCGGGTTCCCTCCTGACCACCGAGTCTCGAGAGGTTGCTTCTGGAAAGAGCACATCAACTGCTTCATGATGGCATAAGTGAAGATACCGCCTAACGTGTTCCAGTCGTAAGAGGTGTTACTCAAGCTGTTCTGCAAGAGAGGATTTTGCACCCAAGCAGACAAGAGCTCGAGCGTCGGTGGATGCATGATATGCGGACGTCCCTGATAGGCAGAACAGAGCCAGTAATAGATAATAACCAACCATTCTCTAAAACCAGCGAAATAAGGTTGAATAGGTAGCTCTGCTCCGTAGAAACGGTCGCCGTAGAAGCTTTCTTTTTTTTCGCGCACTTCGTCGTCGGTCCCGCTGAACCATTTGGAGAAAGCTCGTGGTTCGGCAGCAGGAACACCAGGTCTTTCGTAGCGACAAGCGAGGCAAATCATGATGAAGAACAACGACTCTAAATCATGACGATAGAGATGTCCGCCGTTCCATTTTGGGTTTAATAAGTCGACCGACATGAATGGTCGAGTACCAGTGCGGAAGTCAGATGCTGGACCCTTGGCCATATCGTGAACGAAGGAAGATAGGTCAAAATCGTTTAAGACACCGTAAACCTTGCCGTCTATACGTCTAAACATGATATTGCCTATGCTGAGATCACGATGCAGGATCCCAGCGCATTCATAAAGCCATTGATGAACTAGAAGCGCAGAGTCAGGGAGGAAAATATTCAGGTCACAGCTCAACGCACTTTGTAGGATATCATAGAACACTTGGGCAAATTCTCTCACATCTTCCAATTCTGAAAGCGAATAAAGCTTTTCAAGAATCGTGACACGCATAACGCGCTCTTCGTACTGCTCCTTCAAGTGAGCCTTCAGACGACCCTGTACCGTTTTTGTCTCGTCGTAGGTAACAGTGATGGAGTCGATGATATTTGGGAGATGGTTAAGTGCCCAATGGTTGCCGGACGATTTGGCTTTTGCGCTGGCTTCCCGGATGAACACTTCTTCTGAAGTTCGACTTCTAGTCGGAAAACTGATCTTCATAATCTTGTTCTCCCCGTCCCAATTACAGCCAGAGACTGAGCATACACATCTGACTTCGACTACAATCGAGCAGCGGCCGATAATGCCTTCAGCACGGTATAGAACTTTCTCTATAACGATGGTCCTTCTGAGACCATCGGAGCCTATAAAGCTATAGCGAGCACCAACGAGGCCTTGCAGATCATTGTCCAGATCGTAGGCGAATTGTTTTGGGTCTCGAAGATGATCAAAGTCAACCAAGTCCAGATGGGGGATGAATCCAAGCTTTTCGTGGTCCAGTTTGTTCAGCTGGCATACCATTGCCATAAATAGCTTCTTCCACTCGTCGTCTGGGATGTCGAAGGCCTGATGGAAAAGAGCATGATTCCAGCAAATGAGAGTAAAGATTCAGAAAAGCCAACGTGAGAAAAATGAGATAGAATCAGCAAACTTATTTATTAGCGAACACGCTCCCGACAACCAGGAAGGAGAAAAGCCTTGCCTGGCTTTCAATGACCTTCGAGCGGTCGTAATAATGGAATCCAACTCCATTGTCATCCGCTACAATCCCCATTGCGTGGTTCCGAATAAAGCCGTTCGAAAGCATCTCTTTCGCATAACTTGCACATTGAATCCGCGTGTGATGCTGACCCTGTGTCGGTGTCATGTTTTCTTCTGCCTTCAACTCGTCTTCCGCTCTCTGCACATAGAGCTGCGACGTGTTGACTCCCAACGTCTTTTCTTTGCCTCCGCTCTGGTAAATGGTTACTCGCGGTCTGTCCTCGTCAATATGACTGGATGGTGCTTCCCTCGACTGTGCGCGGGAACTGGACGGTATGCGGGACGAAGAACGGGCGCGCACTGCTAAAACGGCTTCAACATTGAAGTCAAACTCGAATGGGAACAACGCCTCACCGTCCATGAGTAACCTCCCCGAGCCTCCAAATGGCTGAGAGTTCGACTGCGATTTCGCTTTCTTAGCTGGTCTAGCAGACATCCCTTCTAAGTATATGTTAGAAACTCGCTGAATAGCATATAATGGGCACATACTGGTTGGTCCAGCCGTATCGTTTGTTCGTTTCCGTTTTGTTGATTTAGATTCTGAAGGAATTGACCTGGAAGGATTCAACTGCAAGAGAGTTGACGACCTGGCCTGCGAAGCTTGTTTGGATCCGTGCTGCCAGTTTTTGCACGATCTATGCCGTGACGATTGGGACTTGGACGAGTTATTCCTAGACGGTCTAGTCCCTGCAATCATTGGTCAGTTCAATGGGAGCTAAGATCATCCAACTAACGTACCCTCTTTCCGGGCATTCAGGCCAAAGAAATTTCCCTTCCGGTGCTTAACCTCCACGAAGAAAAGCAAGAGACCCCAAAATACGCCAACAATCTTTTTCTTTGCCAGGTACTCTGACAGCTGCTGATTTTCCGTCAGTTTCAGCAGTTGGGTGTAAATTGCACCAAGATCTGGCTTCCTCTCTAGTAGTGAGCCCAACACCGGACGAGGATCCTGTACAAAGAAGATTTCCTCGTCAATCTCCTTTCCTGCACAGCCTGTTCCATTTCTCAAAATGTTCAACAAATTGGCCAGGGGCTGGTATAGCTTCTTTTCATGCGTCGCTGCGCCTGTCCGCTTCTGCTCTTCAGCCCTGAAACACCTATTGCGACTCTGAGATACGCTTCGAAGGCATCCTTTACTGCTTCGCTTTCGGGTTCCAGGCTAAATTCCTCCTCGACATTGCATTTGGGTGGAAGACCGAGGATGATGGTCGCGAATTCATCGAGGGTGAACACAACTTTGTCGTGAATGTCCTCTTCGAGGAATTTATTGAGCACTTCCGCGTTTTGAGGCACCTCGTCTTGCGCGTGAGAGCAGCAGTTTCGGCTCTGGGGAGTGCTCTGCATGAATTGGAGGCCATCCATCATTTTGTTGCCGGGGGTTTGGGGCATATTTGAAGGATGATTCTCTGGTATTGGTTCCATGATATGAAATGATGTGGAGTGTGTTGGAGAGGGGGTTTAATGGTTGAATTTGCTAGGACTTCAGAGAGACGCGCTTAAGTAGATATCATGCAACGATCACATGTAATTGGTGGCAAAGCGCATCTCCCATTGTTCTCCATAGCCACTCTTTTGCTTTTTTGGTAAGTCTATTATTTCCGAATGGTTCAATTATCCTCGGAGTCGCTTGTTTGCATGCACCTTCACATCCTTTACTGACTAACGCGCTTGATTTCCTAGAGGACCTTCACATCTCAGACTTAAAGGTGAAAAACTCTCAGAAGTCAAAGTAAAATGCAAATGCAGGTAATCAGACCCTGAAGATCAGCATTCTGGAAGTTGAGATTTGAACCTCCGAACAATTGTTCTAGAGTAACAAAATAGACTGTCCAACTTTAGGCACATAAACATTTTCGAGATTTATACAACTCGAACAATTGTTAGTCGCAGCACAGAGTTCAATTTTGGGCACGTACTCAACTTTTGACTTTATACGACTCGATTTCCATCTGGTGGCAAAGAGAACACGGACCGGGGCGAAAGGCTGCACTGCGATTTCAGGATTGGTGACATTATGTTCGGACGCAACTTTGGCAAAACTTACGGCGTTTTGAATGATTTCGACCTCCCTTCCCATGTCTGCGACATGCACCTTTCAACGAGGGGCTGGCGGATACCAGACCGTTCACGTATCCCAGTTTGCTGGATCCACGGCTCTGAGGGTGGCCATTGGAACATCCCTGTTCTACGTTATGCTTTGCCTTATCTGTCGCTACGAGAGACCTGGCGTCACAACTACCTTTTGCCAAATGGTTCAGCGGAACCGACAACGAGGTCAATAAACATCTTCATTATTGGCCGTTGTTATAGAGAGCTGCCCGTCCAACCTTACGTCGCTGGTTTCAAAGAATGGATGTACGCTGTTCATTACTGGCTTCCGGTGGCCTATAGGGGATGCACGCTACGTTCCCCCACCGAACTTAACCTTACCACCTGTACTTGAAGCCCAGGCTTTTTGACTGGAATACTCCACACGGGACCATAAGTTATACTTGCCTGAAAAGTTGATGTCCGAATCCCAGAATAAAATTAAGCGGGGACTGCAATTTTTTTTTTTTTGCTTTTTGGACATTTGTATTTCTGCTGTTTTCTTCACTGTTTAAGTGGGTGTTTTTTATGAATATAGAACACAATCCACATTCACAGAATGCCAGAGGATATTCAATTCATGACTATCATTATTTCCGAACTGACGTCGAAAACAAATGGCTCTTGGTCATGGGCGAAAAAAAAAACTGGACACGGGATCCGGATGCCCAAGATTGCCTATTGTGTATCTCGAGTCACAACGATCTGCTCCAAACGTCTTTCATCGAGGAATATTTATCCAATTGCGCCAATCGCTCCACGACTCTAATGCTGAGGTTCATTCATTCAGAGTTCATAGAAGAGAGTTGCTAAAAAGTACTGACATGAATGGGACACGGCTGGAAGGATTCACAAATACCCTCAGTATACGCTTTTCGTCAATGAGCGTTCGTCGCCCGGAGGACACTGAAGTTACAACAATTTTTTGGCACTTTCTATGCCATTAAAAATGTTACTCATGGAAATACCCTACCTCTGAGCTTCTTCTCTTCAAGTTTCTTCTTTCCTGTCTGTCATTCTTGGTTCCGACAGCATTCTATCCAACTCTTCTGCCAAGTTTCGGGACGACGGGTACGCAGTTGCATAGTAAGAAGATACATCCACCGATTCTTCCTCCGTTCATGAAGTTATTGTACATTGATCTACAGTCAGAGGTGGTCCCGACAGTAAAGATCCCTTCCTGAAACGTGAAGGCGAACGGGATATCGACTTTGTTGGACAATGAACTGGTAAGAATGAATCAAATGCGAATTGAAACGAGACCGTTACAGCGATTAGTCATATTCATAAAACTAGTTGTAGGGATGAACTGCCATGGTGTAACAAACCAACTATTTAGGCATCTGGTGTCTACTAGCAAAGAAAGTGATAACTTGTAAGAAATGATTAGCTGGTTTCTAAGTCGTATATACTGCATAAATAATAGCCACTGTCATCAACGATGTTCTCCAGATCCCATTCACCAACGCCGCGACTCCGTTCCCGTTGTTAGTGAATTTACTCATTCCAAGAGGCACATTACCGCTCCCTAGTGCACGTACAGCGAAATAGCTGTACCTATGACCAGCAGTATTGACGGTAATCGTAGTCTCAAACCCGCTACGGGTTTTGTTATACAACGACGCTGCACCGGAACCAGACGAGTCAGTCGCCCCGAACAGTTCCCATCGTTCTGTACGCGTGTCACCATTCCAAGAAGCGTATACGCTTGTAATATTATTTTTTGAAGTATGGATAAATGACATGCTAGGAGGAGCAGTGGGTTCTCCAGTCCAGTTGAATCGAAGTGCGCGATCTGGGTTTAAGAAGAAGTTGGATGAGCATCCATGAAGATGTTGCACTTTCCAGACTTACAGCCTTCGTTATAGTTGCCACCGACTACTCCAAATTGAGCCGCCCAAAGAAGCTCCCCCGAAGGTGAATATTCGGAGGCCCAAGGCATGAACCCCCATCTTCATATTTTGAATGGCAGGAGTCAAGAAAGGAAGCATGATCACATACCCAACCAAGAAATTGCCGTTCGGCTGCAACTGTACACTACCTTGACTTTGTGAAAGTGTTGTATTGTATGGTATGAAGTCCTGTATCAGTCCGACAGACATGCTGGTGAAGTTGAGGGCCAAGTGCAAACCACGCGAATTTGACTCGTCAGACTCCCCATATTCTCCAGCATTATCAAAAACGCTAGTGTACCAAGTAGGGAACGCAGATCAGTTGACAAGTTTGAAGAACATAAAGCAAAGACGACCACCCACGTTATTGTTGCATAAGTGTCATTCTTGGTGATCCATCTCGCATGATGTTGCCAACTGTAACTGGCACCGTCTCCCATGGCAAAATCAGATTTTGCACCGCCCATCTGCCAAATGATATCGCCGTTGGTTGAGTTTATGTAGTAAAGCGTGAAGCAGTGTCGAGAGGAGATGAGAAAGTTACCATCTTCGGATACATCGATTGAGTTGATATGCTTGTGCAAATGAGGTATGAACAAGATGGCAATATAATAGTAAAGACGAACAAAGTAATCCCATGCGTTGCTAGTCGATGTGCCTCCCGATCCTAGCTTATTGTAACATTCGCTGGGGTCGACATGCTCACTCGCATGCCATGTAAAGAGTGCCGCGCCTATTTGAGAGTCACTCTTACGAGTTCACCAGATCTACCCTTCTTACCGGTGGTGACGTTAATCTCTTGAAACACACTATCTGATATGTAACCATTGGAAGGTCCCCCGTACGAAGAAAGGTCCATTTGCTTGGTCTGGTAGGCTGTCATGAGTGCAGTGTTCTTCGTGGTGATTCTGCTCTATATTTGCACTATTTCAGAGGGGAACTGACAATGACCTGCAAGAACATTACTTCATGGAAATCCGCATATGTGGGACCTGTGATCCCGGTCAAATTCGTTGTGCTGGAAGTATATCAGCGCATAGTCAAGGGAGTTGCGTTGATTCTCACAATCTCGCAACCAATTCGTATTGATTATTAATCAACGAAACATAACCACTTCCAACTCCTGAGGCGAGAGAATCTCCCGCCCAGGTCAGAATGTGTGGTTCTCCAAGGTAGGTTTCAACCTGAAATATTAGTGTTTCCCCAAAACTTGTTCCATCCCAAACAAGAGATCCTTCATTGTCGTATATAAGAGGGCCAGGTGATAATGTATCGCTTCCTACAAGTTGACTTCAAGTTGAGGTATTGACGACATAGAATTTAGCTGGCAAACCTCGCGGTGCTGTGAATAGATAGCCCGAAGATAATGTCGCGTCGGTGCGATTCAGCGGACGTGCAAAATTCCAGACGGAACTGCAATGTAGAAAGCATATTGAGACGTAATCATCAAACTTGAAGTGTACTCACGGAGTGGAGTTGACTGAGAAAAAACTCTGGAAGGGGCCCGAACCGTACGCTCCAGCCGCATAGTCGCTACTCGCGATGAAGACTGAATCTGAACGCGCAAGTTGGACAAGGCAAGGTAATAGCGTCAGAAGACCCAGGAACTCATGGATCGGGGGGGAGGAATAAAAAATCATGGAAAATTAATGGAGGCTACCAAAGAGGCAAAGCCAGAACGGAAGTGAAGAGGAAAGTCAATGAAAGTTTGAACGACTATCGTACTTTTTATATGTTTGATCGTGTTTCGACCGAGCGCGGCGAAGTAGGGTAAAATATCGGCACTGTGCTTCCACGATAGTCTTGTCAACTGAGGCTGGTATGATAGACAAAAATAGATTTATGTGGTATGCGCAGCTAAATAGTTAAATCCAGCTTGAATGTAGGCCCGTTACCACGAAAAGAACTTCGAGTAAAAGTGATTTGGTCCGTGGTTCGTTTCGGATTCCGGAAAACGACCTCTCTGAAGCTCTCTGAGTGGATGTTCTCAAGTCGAAATCTGCGGATAAAAGAGTTGAGTGTTCGGAGTACGGATAATCAACGACTGATCAACTTTTAAGTGAGCGGGTGAATCTGATTGGTAGCCGCCTTTTGTTTTGATTCACGGAGAACCATTGAACCACTACCTGAGCAACACGCTTTCAAGTGTCTCTCAGTTTCTCCGTTTGGACTTCGATTTCTTGTAGACGATGTGTGAACCAACAACCAACCCAGTCAACGGCAATTTAAGCAAAGAGCAGGTAAGAAAAATACGGGCTCATTCTCCAGCAAATTTCCACGCGCAACTCCAGATACCATTGATACATGCACTCAACGTAGAAGCTCGTCTTCTGATAGAGGATTCGATCAGAATTGGCATGCTGGCCGTTTGAAAACATACCGGCGCAACAAGGAACATTCGATTGGGATCACTGGACTCGACGAGCTCGACTCGACAAATGAGCCTGTTTGGGACTTCATGTACGTCTCAGTCCTGGTATACCACATATCGTTGAGCGTCGAGCCCTTAGTTAGTGATAGGAATTAGGCGAAGGTTAAAGTAGATAGAAGGCAAGCACGATAAATCGCGTGCGCACAGATGTCCGCAATCTCGTTTAATTGTAGTCTTCATAAAGAGTTTCTTACCGTCCAGAGTACTTTCATCCTCTTACACTCAGTGAGCGTTTTACATCAACCTCCGTTTACTGATTGCTACTCCAACACAGCTTACTACGGTGAGTGGCTGGAATCAATAACATTTATGTCGAAGCAGTACTTGTACTTACCGACTCGCTGTTACTATCAAAATTGAACACAAACCTGGATTGTCAGCACGCGTCAAATACTTTATTCCGATCCACATTCATATCATCAGCTTCATACAGTTCATAAAGGTTGAGAACTGAGCCCTTTGTAATGTCATTGTTGCTGCAGGTGAACGTCGGGGATAATCAGTCAGTTAGTCACGACCTGCTTACTCAGCTTTCCATAAAAGGTAGAAAGGTGCTGAGTGCCCATGAATCAGGCAGTCGGCGATTTACATCTTGCTGTTATTCTGCCACCATTTCTTCTCTTCTCTTTCATTCTGCATCTTCACCTCTGTGAACGACTACCATCAAACCTACGGCTGTACTATTTACTCGAACTTGCACGAAAATTAACTATCATTCGCCTCTCATCAGTTTACAATGCGCGAGTCCAACTTTGCCTTTCCTGCTCAAAATAAGGCATGTGTCTGCATAACTTCTCAGCTCTACGACAGGCGTGGTGCGTTTCTCAGTTGATAATGCTTCCTGGAGTTTTTAATTTTAAATGGCTCTCCAGCGCTTGACACAACCTCGCCATTACCACTGTTCAACTCTCTTACTCATCTGACTTACCTGACATCGACCTCGCCGCGTATTCGCGAAATCATGACGATGGATGGCGGTCTTGAACGCCTTGTCCGTCTCTTGCATGAATTTTGTTTATGTCCACCCCCACCAGAGAACCCCTCGTTATTCTATGGTCTTGCCCCACCGTCCACTCGTCCTACAAAACCACTACCAACACTGAATCCAACGAGCTTCGATAAACATGCTGCATATCGATTTTCTCTTGCTTTCCAGTGTGTTGTCAACATTGGTGTTCGCGGAAGCGAGCCGATACGCAGCAGAGTTGTCCAAGCTGGCACCCTCGAAGTCGTAGGGTGCGTACTTGAAGCCTGGCTAGCTCACAAAGGATTTGCAGTTGGACCGAATGCCTCCGGGACTTCTGGCTCCGCAACAGGTTGGGGCTCCTATGGAAGAGAGACCAGGGAACAACGGCACGCCAGGAGACAGCAACAGAGACAACTGTTAAGAGAAGAAGCCGCAGAACTGGCTCGGCCATCGCAAACACAAGTGAGCCACTCAGATAATTTTCAGCTGCTGCTCGTGATATTAACTGCATTCCAAGGAAACTCCTGTCCACACGACCGGCACAATATCATCTATAACGGAAGTAGAACCTGATCAGGATACTTCTAACGAGACGTCCTCTACCAGTTTCATCAATCCCGCTGCGTCAGCATCCGGAATCCAAATTAATACCTCAGATGAAGACGAAGGGCCCGTTGTGATCGCCCAACCTGGGAGGGATCGAAGTGGAACTGTGGTAGCTCGAGCTAACTGGGATCCTGTAGCTCAACAATGGCGGAACGTCACTGCTGTTTCCAACACGGCACAGTCTTCCCCCACTCCTTCAGTATCTTCAAACGATCAATCCCGGCCATCCTCTCGCCCGCAGTCTGAAACCGAAGATGATGCAGATGTCGACATGGACGGCATTCCTAATAGCGCAAGTACTAACGCTAGTGTTAGTGGCATCGATGCCTCATCGCCCCGTGCATCAAGGCCTCATCAACGAGCACACCGACCTTCGATGAATAGACACACGCTGGTCGGCCTTGGTCTCACAGGTGACCAAGTACCCCCTATGAATATGGCGATGGGTGGGATAGGAGGGATCGGGCATGGGGATGCCCACATCATCATCAATGATTCGGTCGGTAGCGCTGATGGCCTGGGAACTATCGGCGACGTAGGCATGAACATGGGCTTAGGAGCGGGTATGGCCGGCGAGGACGGTATTGTATCTCTGGATATCGAGAACAACGACGATTTTGCAATGGGTGCCCCTCCTGGTGCCCCTGGTGCTATACCTGCAGCCAATATGGGTGATGTTACGTTGGGACTTGATGGCGATCTGAGTATGAGTGAAACTGAAGAAGGCTCCCGACCAGCGTCCCGTGGTGGTGATATCCCTTCGGAAGGTCAAACAAATCATGATATGGAGCGATCTGGAACGATCCGAAGAGGGCGCGTACCAGGGACTCCCGATGCAACACCACGAGCAGGAGTGATCGGACTTCCACCTTCTCCTTCGACAGCATCATCATCTGCAGGCTTGAGTATCCCTTCAACCTCCCGACTCCCTTCCTCAGAACCAGCTACATCATCTTCACTGCCGTCAACTTCGACTATGGGTTCTTCTGCTTCTCGCAGTAGCACTATACGAGGAATGTCTGTAGGTGGGGTTGATTCGGCTCGGGATTTGCACGACCAATATGATGCATCCGAAAGTAGCGCAGAGCACGCAGCCGGTCCATCCAGAAATGAATCACGTTGGATCCAGGAAACTGCAGAAAGCGTGCATCCGGAGGCTAGAACAGAACTCACTCGTGAAGATCGTCAGAATATCCTTACTGTTGAAGGTGCGGGGACGAGTCCCACTGCGTTTACGACACCTGGCACAGTAAGATCGACAGCCTCCAATATCTCTATCGCATCAACTATCGCCACAGCGTCTACTACCACAACGACTCACACCCTTCCGCCTTCTCCCTATCGAGATGAAGACGTACTGTTGAGCCTTCAGCTTCTCGCATATCTAAGCAAATATCCACATGTTCGCCAAGCTTTCTACAAAAAACGAGACAGTTTTCATCCCGCTAGTGCAGCTCCGACAGGGGGACCTGCTCTATCCACACCCTCCCATCCTGTTGCTAATAATACATCAGGTCCGAGTAGAAATGGTAAGGAGAAGGAGCCGAATAAGCTTCTCAAGGAATCTTCAGTGTTTTTCCGCGCGTTCACCAGCGCTACGATACGAGGAAAGGACAAGGAACGGGCCAACGATAAATATTCTACTTCCTCTCCCCCCACTAGCTCTACAGCTACTGCATCAGCCCCCAAACAGACGAACGTTTTTTCTTTGGTGGAACGTTTTACTTACAGACCTAGTTCCTCTGAACTTGCCGAATACAGCAATAACGGTAACGCGATGAATGCACCTCCCCGACTTCCGCCCGAAATCCAATACTGGGCTGGAGTGATTATGCGCAATGCGTGCAGGAAAGATGATAGCCGCGGAGGAATCCGACAGTGTGCCAACAGTGAGTTGCATTTTTTGTATTGCTTGTTACATACTCATGGTGATTATTTAGTGCTTTGTGGTCGGTGGGAAGAATATCCACGGGAGTTTGCCAAATGCCGCCGTTGTCGTAAGGCAAAGTATTGCGGTAAGGAGTGTCAGAGCACCGCCTGGAGCGAAGGTCATCGATTCTGGTGTAGTGCTAAAGATGCAGACGATGAGCCTCCAGCTGCTCCTACAAATGCCAGCGTATCAAACGCTGGAGAATCGTCCCAAACGCAGCATCAGCATACCAACCACGTTGGCGAAACAGACAGAAGAAGAGATCGTGAAAGAGACAGACACGCTAGAGACCGAGCAGCCGGAGCGCAACGTTCTCGAGGGTTGGAGGCCCTTCTTGGTGGTGGAAGGCAAGCTTACGATGCCCCTATCGCTCCTACCGCAACAATATCGAGAGCCGCTGAGGCTATTGATAGAGGTTTTACGCTCTTCAACTTGCAGCGACCCTCACCAGGCCAAGTTGTACCCTCGCAATCCCGGGCTCGTCCTGAACTTGCCACCTACGGCAGCTCTGACGGATCAGAATTTGAGGCTTCCGAAGGCGGAAGAAGACGGTCAGAAACTGTCACTGGAGTCATGTCTGTTGGGGCTTCAGCAGGACGGTCGGATTTGACGATCCCGCCATATGTACCCAATTCGACTCAGCGCAGCCATCATACTGCTCGCGGACAACAAGAACAATCCACCTCCAGGCTTCATAGGTTACTTCCTACACGGAATGATAGTGTGGGAGAGACTTCGAATGAAGACCATAACATGCTCTTAGGTTGAAGGAACATGACACATGATTTTGTACTCGCTATCGGGCTTTCAGGTAGTGTCTAGAGTATGACCTTGATATGAGTACGATATGAGTACGAATCAGCTTTTATTATATCCAGTTTGTTGCTATCACATCGGTCAAAGCTAGTTATATGAGTTGTTTTGTCCAAATGGGGCTACTAAGATCATGTGCCGGGTATACCGCCGATACATCCTGCCGGAGTATTTATCAAGGAGGAACGTGGAAGAAAAGTGTTCTTCAATACGAACCATAATGTTCCTACCCAGAGCAACCGCCTCTGCGCGGCTGGCTCACTTCAAGGTTGCTCTCCACGTCGCTTCTATCTCCCGTGTTCGCTTTACGTCTACTGCTGGCACTCCTCCGCAAACATCTAAAGTCTGGGACTCAGCCGATGAGGCAGTCAAAGACGTGAAGTCAAGAGATATTTTGCTTTGTGCAGGTCAGTAACACTTGATGCTGGATTTACCATACACTTTACTAATATCGGGTCATCTAGGATTCGGACTCGCGGGTATTCCTGGTAATTATATCTCAAGGTATTCAGTGTTCACGCCCCGTGATTAACGATCCGACATGGACTAGACACACTACTGGGAGCACTAGCCAAGAGAAAGAACGAAGTTACTAACCTCGTGGGTGTATCGAATAACGCTGGTGCTGGAGACTCCGGTTTAGGTGTGTTGGGTCCTCACATGGGAAATAACTTCCCATTCAGTCGTATATGTTCGGATACGCGATCCCTGTCGTGCTAACTCGTGTCGATAGGTAAACTACTGAACACGGAGCAACTCGAGAAAATAATCGCGTCTTATCCTGGAGGGTTCGTGTTTGATGTGAATGGTTGATCGCGTCACAGTTCACTTATTGTCTACTCAGTAACAAAAAGTTCGAAGCCCTTTACTTGCAAGGAAAGATCTCTCTTGAGCTAGTTCCTCAAGGTACTCTTGCGGAGCGAATTCGCGCCCACGCTGCAGGTATACCTGCATTTTTTACTCCCACCGGTGCATCTACTGCCGTAGAGGAAGGTACTATCCCCATTCGATACAATCCTGGCGGTGTCAGTGCCGGCGTTGCTATTCCTGGTATTCAAAAGGAGACCAAAGTAATTAATGGTAAGAAATACGTCCTAGAACCCTCTATTGCGGGAGATGTTGCATTTGTTCACGCGTGGAAGGTTGATGAGATCGGAAACTGTGTTTTCCGGTAAGTAGCACAAACGGACAAGACTGTTGGAACTTATTAACATTCTTGTTAGTTACGGATCTCAAAACTTTAGCACACCGATGGCTAAGAACGCTAAGTTGACCATTATTGAAGTACGCATGTCACGGGTGATTATACTCAAATTTTAATGCTCCTTGTTAGGCTGAGGAAATCGTTCCTGTCGGTTCCATCTCCCCAAACGCTATCCATTTGCCTTCGGTATACGTTGACCGTATTGTCAAAGCGACCGTTCCAAAACATATCGAAATCGTTACTCTTTCTCAAGCTGGACAAGAAGAAAAGTCTGCTTCAGAGCTTTCACCAGAAAAAGCCGCCGCCCAGGTTTTGCGCAACCGTATTGCTAAACGAGCCGCAAAAGAACTTCGGAATGGATTTTATGTCAATCTTGGCATTGGTATGCCTACACTAGTTCCGGAACATCTTCCCAAGGATGTCAAGGTTTGGCTTCAAAGTGAGAATGGTATACTCGGAATGGGACCATACCCTACCAAAGAACAACTTGATGCGTATGTGGTCCATCCCAAAGTTGCCACATACACTCTGAATTTTCCAACAGTGATTTGATCAATGCTGGAAAGGAAACAATCACCCTTCTGCCTGGCGCATCTTGCTTCGGTATGTTACTGTATCCTCTTCCCAGAATGTGTCAAGCTAATGAATTTATGTTGCAGACTCTAGTGAATCCTTTGCTATGATACGCGGAGGACATATTGATGTCGCTATTCTTGGTGTACGACCCCACTCAGCTAATTTGGATTTCTAATCTCACGTCGGTCATTTCCTATCTAGGCTATGGAAGTCTCGTCAGCCGGTGACATCGCGAACTTCATGATTCCAGGAAAGATGGTCAAAGGCATTGGCGGGGCCATGGACCTCGTCTCTAATCCAGACAAGACTAAGGTCATCGTCGTTATGGAGCATTGCGCAAGAGACGGCTCGCATAAGATATTGTCTAAATGTGCTCTCCCACTCACTGGTGCTCGAACTGTCAGCACTATCGTCACCGAATTAGCGGTGTTCGACGTTGACAGAAAGAACGGCGGTCTTACCCTCGTTGACGTTGCGGAGGGGACGACGATTGAAGATCTCAAAGCGAAAACTGGGTGTGACTTCAAGATCCCTGACAACATTGGTACGTTTTGAAGATCTGATCTAAAGTAGTGAGGTGACATAGGAAATGTGGAGGGATGATTTTGGATACAATGGATGTATAAGTACAAACACTAAATTATTGCATCACAAACTTCAATGTTGTCATTGTTCTCTGTCAAGCAAGCTCTTCATTCTGTAGTTGTTACAAGTTTGGAAATTCACGGTAACTCTCAGACCAAATTAGCTCATTGTTTGTTCACACAACCCCATCGCTCCGTATCGCGCACTGCCCAAAATCAAGTTTCTTCAAACCTTCTTCCTTCGGCAGTATATCCTGTCGCAGAAAGTTTCAGCTTCTTGAAGTTTCCCAACGATTAACAATACTTGCATGCTCAAATATCCCCAAAGGTAAAGCCAAGGTAACGCAAGCATTGGGTGAGTCCTAATCAAGTTTTGTTAACAGCATGAAGACCAGGAACAGCAATGAAGACTTACGACGACAGCTCCTACATGGCTCTCAACCGGAGCAGCTGAGAGTAAGAGATCTAGCACGAACAAGTCAGCCTCGAGATGGACCAATGACAGAGAACTCACATGCTTGTTCACGAGCTTAAAGATATGAGAAATCGGATGAAAATTTATCCAAACCTTCCCAAATCATGATAGACTCACTATAGCCAATCTAAATGCATGTCAAGATTGCTGATGATTTACTTCCTGTTGTGTTATGACACACCTTCATCAAATAAGCAATCGTGTTTAAAGCCGCCTGTTTATAGGCCACTGTGCTACGATTTCATTAACTGTATTAGAATCAATCGTGAGAACACAGCTAAGACTCACGCGTCCATATTATACTGCTTCCCATCACCATCTGAATGTGCATATACTCAGCAGTATCGTAGTGCAAACAACGAAGGTAACAAACGATAATCGACACTGATCCCTTCGAAGATGAGCTAGCGTTTTGAATAGGAGATTGGATATGAGTGTATGCGTCAAAAGGACGATTAAAGGCATACCTTAGCCGAGTACATGGGATCTACGGGCGATGGCTATACAGAGTGCATGAGTATATACCAGGTAAGTTCATTGCCACAACATACTGACCAGGAAGATAGGCTGTTTCAAGGCGAATTTCTCCACACCTCCTTTGATGATACTAGTGCTCAAAGTAATGATACCTGCCTAAATGCACTATTAATCTTTCAAGACGAGTAATGACGCATTCGAAAACTCACCATCTCGATGGCACCGCAGAATGACATCTAGGGTGAGTCAATCAAGTTCAACACCATTCGAAGGGGGAATCTGAATTTTCCCCTACCTCTCCCTTGAAGAACAAGAATCTTTAGTGAGCAAATATGAACGGATAAAATGCGCTCCTCACATCTCCTTGAGAAAAATGTAAGTCTCCAACGGAAAGATTCGCGCCCCCGATAAAAACAGGGAAGTAGCATCGAGAACCTCTGCACGATATTAGTTAAGACCGCTATACTCTGTGGTAAGAGTGGCACGAGACCTCGAAAGATTCTTGATCTACCAAAAAGGTTTGTAAATTGAACACCAATGCGAGTTGGATGTGCTTACATCACAATTACCCCCATGTTCTCTACCAGGGATCGTCCTGGCCCCTTCAGACTTGATTTTCTTTTCGACTGCCGGGTCGAGGTCTTGGCCAATATAGGCACCTTTGATCTCAGGAGCAAAAGCCAAAGCTGGTACTGCGCTAGGGTCTTGGGCAATAAGACCTCTTTCACGTTCATTCCAAGTCGCGAGAAGCTCCGCTGACGGAGCGGTCCCAATAAGACCAGGATGGGAAACTCCAGCGAAGCGCACTCCCGGAATGTGCCTAGATGTAGCATAAATCCCTATTTGAGGATTGTAATCAATTGGATGGCAACAGCTCTCTTCTCGAGTCGTACCTACCTTTAAAATCCCAGATGGCCTTCGCGGCTTTGCTGTTAAATTCCCTGGCTATGAAAGATTGAGAAATATTTCTCCAAGACAGAGCAGTAAAATACTTACCGAACAGACCACCGCCGTTTTCTAGCTCGAATATACCCTGATATTTTTTGTCATTACTAGCTGAGTAGGATTGGTATCGTGACAGACGGTATATCCCCAGGGCATCTTCTCGAAGGGAGTCACTGGACACAGAATCTAAGCTTCTTCTGATTGAACGAGCTTGTGATATTTACCATCTAAGATATCGACCACCAAACAATCTCCAGGTTCTGCTCCCTCAACAGCAATAGGGCCAGACAAATTGTGAATCTTTGTCAAATCGATGTTCTTGATATCGTCACTGACTGTGTAGCATTTAGCTTACAATCTTTGACCTGTGATCTACGGAGAGCGGTCACTTACAGTCATTGTTACCAATTTGAGCCCCAGTCCAGTCTAGTAGGCAACGGAGTACCAGATTGGATTAGTCGTTTGTGTGAATCGATATCCGAGGGCATCTAAAACACAGACTGACCAACACATTGAACTTTAAATACCTGAGATATAAAGATTCAATGCGCCCCTCAATTTGAAACCAACTCGAAAGAGCTTACTTGTCCTGGTTTCACAGACGCATATGCTGGGATATCAGGACTGCAACCATCAGTTTCATTGAGTGTACAATCATATTTACTAGGTGAAATAAGCGCAACTGCCAACGATTATGGAGGCCCTTCGAGGTAGCATCAATATCGCTGTATCAACGACCAAGATCATAGGAAAGGAACTCACCTTCTGCTGATCTGCTGGTCTGAAATTACAAACAGGTCATCATGTCATCGGAATACTACTGTTTGCAACTTACAAGAAAGGATCTACCTAGTAGTGGGAAAAAGTTGTAAGAACATATACTTGAGCTGCCACATTCAAGAACCACAAACCTCCACGAGAATTGGATGGGGCACAGAGTTTGCTTGTGTAGCCATCTAGATTTTGGGAAATATCTCAGTGGAAAGAGCAGCGAGCTTTATACCGGATTCTGAGATGATAAGGCCTCCCGCTATTCCCAGGGATGTTCACGGAGCCATACATATGTTCATAGATAAGAACATGAATTGGTTACTGCAAAAGAGCTTGAATAGAAGGACAGGTGACATTGTGTCCCTGGCAAAGATTTCCTGAAAAATGTGGTTCAGCCCGGGATCGAACCGGGGACCTTGTGTGTGTGAGACACAAATCATAACCACTAGACCACTGAACCGGCATCGAAAGCCGTGGCACAGAAATAATGGAACCGCGTCGCGTTGTAAGTACAGACTTTGTACATGCACAGCTAGTATTATGAGCTCAAGAGGAAGTCCAGGCGGTGACAGTCTCTGCAAACCCATTGCTATTGTCCTGCTGCAACGCAACACCTTTCTGATTCACAGAGATAGGATACTGAACACCAACAGTCGAAACAGAATACAGCTGAACATCCGATTCGCTGTCAATGTCAGTAATTTGAGACTGACATCCCTTGTTCTGACTGCAGCTGTTGTCGTAGTTGTTGAAGAAACTGTAAAATCCAGCACCTGAACAGACGCGACACTTGTGAAACCTGTTTCCTGTGCCAGAGATTCGAGTACCCACCAAGGACAACTATCCCTTTAGATTTCGCTACGCTTAAAGACCAAGCAGAATTAAGATCAGGTGGGAATGTGGGATCTACAAAAGGCTCGCTCAGGGAGAAAGGGTACGGTGCGGGCGGTTTAGGTTGGCTTCGCGAATGTTTCAGAAAATATCCATATAACGAATGTTGCAGGGACTTACTGGTATGGCTTAATTGAAGTATAAGTTAGCAAACACTAACGAGGTTTGGACAAATCTCGGCTCACACTTTCTGTTTGTACAAATCCAAGGTAATGATTCTCCGCGTTCGCAAAGCGATACTGGTAAATGACGTGATGTTCCGCTAGAATTGAGGGATTATAAGATGTGTTCTGCATTATGTTGGCATTTCACTAACATGCTGAGTTCTGTCAGTGCGTGAAAGTCTATCCCAAGAGGCATCACTTACATGTTCCAATCATCCATACCGGACCTAGTGATTGCGATAAAATTCCCCGTCCCGCGTATATTTCCAACTGCGTGACGCCGTCCTCATCCAAAGTATGATCTATCGATAGAACATCAGATACTTGACGAACAGATGACGAACAGATTCTTACCTGCAACCCATATCCAGCTGATCGAGGAAAGAACATTTCAAGATTTCGCAATAACCAGAAGATGGGAGTGTGCTTACGTCGACTATAGGAAAGAAAAAAATGATAAAACATTCAGCACAAAGTGAAATTTACATACCTCTAAATACGCTGTGGCCCTCTCAGTGATATGAAGAGATAGAAAGATAGAAGTGCAGGCGTTGACATTGTTTGTCTTGGCCGGACATTCCGCCAGCTGCAATTCAGTTCCAGCAGCTGCATAGAGACAATGAACGTTCAATATTTTAAGTTCATATGGCGACATTCACCTCCTCCAATGCTAGGTATTCTGTTTTCAGCTGAAGCGTTCGAAATATGAGGGATCCACACACCGAAAATGAGTATCCCACAAGCCGGCACTAGCAGGTTCACCTGCGGGATCTCGGATATTCCACTCAACAAGTATTGCGCCAGGAGCTTCCGAGCGAATGAGAGAAGTAGTAAGAACTCAAGAGGCAATATATACTGACCCGCTCCTTTCGTAGAGAACAGAATGTCGGTAATTTCCACAATACCTTCGGATCCTTCTGCCCCTACGCGGACAGCAACCTGTGGATTTTCCGCGTTCGCAAAATATGAGCCTGTGGCACAAATGGTTGACCATGCTTCTCCTGTGAGGCGAGTACCGGCAGGTATCAACAGTGTTGTCGTAATCAAATAGACACCAGCATCGAGGAAAATAATCTTTTTGTTGGCGGACTGGAACAAGATATACATGAGGATGCTGTCCTGAATGATATCATATTTATCTACCTCATTTAGAAGCGCCTGAAGTACATCTGTGTCATCTGTCTGAATTACCATTGTTCGAACAGTACTTCGAGGAGTAACGGTTGTCAGCTCTCACCTTGCCATCTCCTTTGGCTCCGTAGTCTTTCGCACTAACAATCTCGTCCAAAGAGTAATCCTCGTACTGAGGACGACTTTTGCTAACAATTCTGCCATCACTGTTTAGTAGACTTTTGGATATTTGAGGGTTTTGAATGTAGCCTTGAGTGTAGGAAGAGCTCGAATTGGAACCTTTATATACGTTTCCTTGTCCCCACGCCGCAATTTTCATTACGCCAGATGTACCAGCCAGCAGGGGCTTGGTTTGGTTGATGGCGCTGACAGCAACAGATACGTTGTTGAGCTGGATATTGATTAGGACAAGTGAGCCGGTGAGGTGACGGTTGCTAGTATTTGACGAGCGAACGAAGTAAACTGTATCATTAACCACAGCATCAACGATCGTTTCGGAACCAACGCTCTGAATGCAATGAGTTGACATTGAAGTCTCGAGATATAAGGAACAGTACTGACTTGAGTGGCGGCAGTTGTTCCTCCAGTGAGGAGGTCAAACCCGACCTAAAGGGTGCCAGTATCATCCTAGTCTGGCAATTACCCAGCGTTTGGGGTACTTACATTGCAATTGTTAATTGTGATTCCTTGGAACGTCCAACCTGTCAAGATGAATTTCAGTTGCAGCGTTCTGCTATATTGTACTCAAACTTGCCCCAATTCCAGATTCCGAACACTGCGGTTTTGCAATTGTTCATGGTAACGTTTTGGATTGTGAATCTGCGAAGGATATCATGAAAGCACAACGTAGAAACCAACGTAGAACGCATACTGCTGATTTCCGACCCACATTCCAAATTTACCACCATAGAATGTGAGGTCCGACATGAAGCCTCCACTGCGATTTCATCGTGAAGTCGTGACTTTCAGATACTTGGGAATTATTCTAACCTTCCATTTTCCATCCAAATGCCTTGATGAGCTGTGTTAGGATCTTCCGACATGTAAACCTTGATGTTCTGCAAACTGGTGGCCTGAGCCACCTGCCAGTGGATTCCAGTTCCTTGTGATACAGTAGCGGGCACCCTTATCGTGAATCAATGAGCATAAAGATGTAAACTGTCTCGGAGAGTTTACCTGCGGACATCGATAATGAAATTCTTCACTGTCCGGTAGCTAGACAAATCTTCCAATGAAAGAAAGATCATACGATAACGATGGTCCCGTTCTCACAAATTGTTTTGATTGATGAACCTAGAATTCAAGTGAGTTCTCAGCAGCAAGCTGAATTTTGACAGTTTTTATTGAAACTCGCCATTGGGTGCCTCCTCCACCTGGTATGTACGGATCCGCGTCTAGAGGTGTCATATAGTATGTATGACTAGAAGCAGTTCTAGGGAACCTACTAACCTATCACTGCCAAATCACGAAAAGATTCATCAGCCAGCAGAGTCGGGGGGTCTCTAGGATCCCCAAGCAGCTGTGTCATGTAATATGGGGTGATAGCCTTCTTCAAGAGATACACGCTAAAGGGTCGGGGTGAGTTTGACGTATCATCATCCTGCCGTGCATCGCTCACCCTTTAGGAACATACACTGATGCTGGTGTGATTCTACCGCAGCAAATGCATCAAGATACGCGAATGTTTGGAAGAAAATGCGTTTACGTAGAAGATTGGCACTTTCCGCCTCCGCAGCGTCCACCATCAGAAATAGCAAGACTAGACAAGAGCAATGAGTAATGCGTAGAATTGAACGTTAGTACCAACTTGAACGCTGCGCTGTCATCTGTAATTCCGTCGCCTTTCGCACCATAGTCCTTGACGTTTCGGTATACCATGTAAGTAGTATTTGGGTTGAATGGTGATGTTCCCTGATGTTTGATGAGTTCGCGCCAGTAGGGAGCACCTGCTGGAGCAGTCCCAGGAGACATGGAATCTATTTGAGTACTCGGAATGACATTGTTCTTAGAGTCGGCCGGCATTCCTATAACTCAAAGATGCAGCAGGATTAGGTTCTAGTTGTGTTGTAGTTGTCAGCAAAAAGATAGACCGAGAAAATACTGAGCATAGTAAGCGAAACGATTTGCCTGAATGGCAAGCTTACATTGGAGTCTTTATAGTGATTTTTGGTTCCAATTTGGGTGGGTTCCAGAAGGAATCTTGTTCGCCTCGTATACACTTTTCCAATAAGTTGGCTGTCTATTAATGTGTTGGCTAAGTAGGCTTGAACATGTCGAAGAGATAATATGACGTATTGTTCATGTCTCACGAGTCAAAGCTATTTTCGCAACTTAACGCGAAAAGCATAGTATGTATATCAATAAATCGTTACACATCACTCAGGTCGAGGCGATTTTGTGAGCTTTTGATTATCAATGACTAGTCTGAGAGTAATTTTTACTGGTTCGACTCGTTGATTGAGCTAGCGGTCGATAAGTTTAATCTCTTGCTTTCGCTGTACACAGTTTCTCGGATTGAGGTGCTTCGGGTCTAGATTTGAATGAGATTAGTTCATCTTCGTTTTGGAGAAATCAAGGACAATCTAAGTAGACGAGTAAGCCATTCGTCGATTTCTGATTGAGACTCGGATAGATACATGGCAGACCTTATCAACGGCTTCCTGTATGTACTTTGAAAGACCGACACGAAAATGCTCCGCATCGTCAAGAGCTTTTGCGAACTTTACTTTGCCGTCAATCCTTGTTCATCGGCAGGAGCGAGTGATGATTCAGCGCATCGTTTGAGTTCAACGCAAGAATGGTTGCAGCTGAAGGTTGCTTCTGAAGCAGCTCGCATAATCGAGTCAGGTAACGCTTTCCACCAGTCGGGCACCTGATAAATTTGACCCTGAGTCGTACAAGTGCATTGACTGAGCCAAGGCCACGTTAATTTGTCACAGAACCAATATATGTGATGCTTCTCAATGTTCTCTCGCACTGACATCCCGCACGCCCTATGGTACTGATACAGAGGTTCCAGAACTATCGCAGACACGTTTTTGAAAACTTCATAAGCCGGTGGCTGGAAAGGCATTGGTGACATCAGAAGCTGCTTAGCAGCACACCTTGCTAAAACGTTTCCCCAAGTAGCATTATCATGGGTGAAAGACGCATGGCAAGCTGCTATTACATACACACTGAGTGGTTCAGACTCAATGAAGCGATAGAGATGGGGCGCGATGCGACCAGCAATGCCTTCAACTTGGAACTTATCTGCTAGATGGATGACGGTCGCGATGTCGGGTATGGTCATTTCTAAAGGGATGGATCCTCTGGTGTCACACCAGCGCAGAAACAGATCCAAGCTGTGACGGTCTTCAGCCATATCTCAACATAGCGCTTCATTGAGCTACCGGTCGGGCTAGCAGGTCGGAGACTCTGAGCCTGAGCGAGTTCGAAAAGGTCCCGGAATACAGGCGAAGCAACGGAAAGCATTGCGGTGTGGACATAAAAATCAGTACGATCTGACGACCGTAAAATGGCATCCATTTCGTGGTCGTTGAAAGGAAAAGGTGCATCTGCGCCCGAGCTGTGTCGATTCTGTGGCTCATGTCGATTTGTCGCTTGACATGTCGGGTCTAGAAATGTAGGCGCCAGTACGTGCCGATACACATTTGTTGAGGAAATCACGGCTGATAGATTTTGAATAAGACACAACATGATGTCTGGACACGGTCCAGCAATGAGATATGCAATGTATTATGGGTATACGGGAGAATACATGGAACTAAGGCTTAGTATGAGAATGAGCAATTAACTGGATTGGCTACTTGATACTGAGCGAAAGGAGGTCGGGATGTATAAGTAACAAGGAAATGCAATATAGTCAAAACGAAAACAAGTGATGTCCAGAAAACGGTCAATTCAATAAAGAAAAAGGTGGATGAGTATGAATGTGAAGGGAAGAATCAGAAGAGACAGGACTTTTATTGCTTGGAATCTGGAACGACTTCCTTCATACTACTAACCGAACCTTTCTTCTTCCCGCCCAAGCCCAGTTTCTTCAATCCAGCGAGCCCACTTCTTGTTTTCTTGTGCTTCTTTTCCTTCTTAGAAGGGCTGGAATCTGAAGTTACCGAGATTGTGGACGTCAATGACGCAACATCTGCGTCTGGGTCTGCCCCATCCAAGACGGTTTCCTCGTTTGTCAGTTCTGCGACATTACCGGATGAACCGCCTCCACCAATTAGCCGTATAGTAACATCAGGATCGATGACGTTCTCAGTGTCCTCGACGGATTCTACAGGCACTAGCACGCTGTTGGAAGATGCGTCGATGAGAGGTTCAGGTTCAGATTTAACGACCTCAGTTGAGTCTGGTGATGAAAGCTCCGCTCCTTGAATGATGGGTGTGGTTTCTAGTGCTGAATCAGGATCGGCCAAGAGGTCCTCAGGCGGTGGTGAAGGAGGTGATGTGACAGCGGTAGAAGCTTCGGCCGAGGAGATACGACGAGACACAGAGGTATTACCAGTGGATAATTCTGATATGCCTCCTGTACGACCGGCTTCCATGTCTTCATCGAAGGAAGAGTGTCTGGAGTCGGGAGGAGAAGGCAAAGCCATTATGTCGCGAGGCGTAGGAAGCTCCACGGGTAACGGCATGGGAGGTTTCGTGATGGAAATGGTCGGCAAATTCGGGGGAGATTTGTGGCTGTTCGTCAAGTTCGCCATGGTTGTGGGTGTAGTCGCCGAGTCCGGAAGCAGATCTACAGCCTCGATGCTGTCAACATCAGCAAGAACAGGAATAGGAACTTCTGCGGCAGAGCCCTGCGCTAGATCTAATGATGATGCCTTTTCAGCCTTCTGTAAAAGTTTCAGTTTTGCAGTTGCTAAAGAAACTGAAAAAATTACTTTGCCCTTCTTTTCGTCCACAATATCTTTGATGACGCCTACTTCATACCACTTTCTGACACTCTTATCCGCCCAAGCTTCCAACACACTCCAACCTTTATATTCTCCACTGAGTCGAAGACCCCCGCCAAGGCCATTGTCGCCGCCACCATCTCCAGAACCGCTTCCATCATTATAATAGCCGTAATACCCAACATCATCCTCGCTATCTGAGTTATCTTCGCTTTTCCCAATCTCAAAACCCTCTCCACTTTCAAGTTCATCAACAAAACTAGCTAGCCACCTAGCCCATCCTGCTGGACCGTCACCGTTAAACAAGACGACTTTAGTGTCAAAGTCGCGGCCAAACACTATAACCTGTCCACTGGTACCGCTGTCCCCTGGATTGAGATCTATTCCAACATAGTTGCCGGTTTTATCGGCTACAAGAGGGATCCAACCGCGCTGAGAATACTCTCGGCGAATCCAATTCGGAGGTATTGATTGCATGGCATCACGGAGTTGTGTATTTGCACCTGTATTTGGGTCATCATCGACTTCTCTCCAAAAACGCCATTCTTCGAGGACATCCTCCAACGGCAATAAGAAGAGACCGAAAAACAAGCCTTCTGCACAACCAGCAGCCGACTCTGCTTCTTGACCATCGACGGCAAGATAAGATTCTCGGACGACTGCTGGAAGCGGGAAGCCGAATTGCAGCTCTATCTGAGCGAGGTCCTGTGGAAGAATTCCATAATTAAGCGTGTCGCCGAGCTCTGGGTATTCTCTACTCAGCCAGGCTCGCATACGGTTCCAAGTTTGGTTTAACGGAGGATATGCGGAGCGTGGTAGTATAGGCGTATGAAACTGATCATGATGAGTGGGTAGAAGAGAACTTGGCCGAGAATTTGAGCTAGAAAGAGGCGAATGAGAAGATCCTCAAAGGGGCATTCAATGTCAAAGTTATACATACAAGGAAGAGACATAGCTATACGCTGCGGGACTCGGCGGAGGGTACGTGTAAGAAGCGCTACGGGAGGTATCTGGAGTATTGAGCACGTCCGGGGTGAAAGCGTCGGAATGAGAACCAAAGACTGGAGATGACGTTGGTATTGAGAAAGCTTCGTGGGTCGAGCTCATCGCCTGGCCTCTCCTCGAGCTTTGAGAAGAGCCCTGAGAGAACAATGAGGAGAGCCAGTTCATCGCGAGAAACGGCGGGCGCGGTGGACTTGGTCGTGGGCGTATTTAAGAGGAAAGACTCAAGAGGCTCGGTTCGCTCCAAATCAGGCATCCAAATTATGTAATTTCGGACTTCATCAATGTCCTCATTTGCATTGCTGAAGTCGTCTTGCTGCCAATATCATGTTTGAAGCATACCCTCTTGCAGATGCGTAACCGCGTCCTCCTCAGAAAGACTGACAAAACGGACTCAGCGAACTTGCTGGAAATCGTGAGATTCGAGTGGATCCGACAACTCAGAATAGGGTACCCCCATTACTTCTTTTCGTCTGCCTGAGTGATTCGATATAATATTGTACGCATTAAAATATTGAAAGCTCATGTCGATTCACGTTGACGCAGCGTTGTCGTCCTAAGCCATTTCCAACTTAGCTGAATTCATTCTTCTTATCTTTGCATAACTCCTAACAGAAGTCGACCACTCCTTTTTTTTACCAGTAGACAGAGATCTTTGATGAGCCTCACAGCTGCGCAAAGGGTAGAAATGAAGCTTCTGCATGCAACGCACCCCTGCGAACCAAGCCTCACTAGCAGCGCGGCGTTGGAGATGACGGAATCACAAAGCATGGTGATGAGATTACCGATTGCTCTTCCATCTTGACTAGCCGCCGGTTTATTTTGCTCCTGATTCCAATCCACATATGCACTATTGCATTCTCCAGTAGCGTCAGAATGATTATGCAAAAGGAAGGAAAATTATACATCTGATCCCTTGACGAAGACGGTGGAAGCGGAGCCTGGATCAACAGTGCAGTTGTTTTCGTTCAAACAACTCAGGTATGAGCTGTCAACTATTGGGGGATCACGACGTGATGGACTAGAGCCATGCACCTAGTATCGAAGATGGTTGGAATAGTCAACTTGTCTTGGATATTGTTACTATACGGTTATCCGAAGTCGGCGATACAGTTATATTACACAGTCCGTCTATCTGTCATTGTTCGCACTATGCAGCCTGTTCCTGCTATTTCCGTGAGCTGTACAAGCATGTATATGTTATGGATTTTTGTTGACTAGTGGAAGTTGTGAATAGGGAAGCACCTTTTCATGCCAGCTAAGAAGAACGCTCGCGTTCGAATCTGCCCATCCTGACATAGCCATACCCTTGTACAAGTACTTCATGAGGGTATCTTGGGAATCTATTGAAAGAGAGTTGATCGCAGTCGGTATCTCGGTGGATTTGGTCGAGTTCAGGATCGTGAGGAGAGTTTGTAAAGAGATAGTCTGGAGGGGAAATGGACGATCCAAAATGAGAAACCTGGTTGTGCATGCACTGCGGATAAAGGTACCTTGGCATCTTCAACGTTTGGGCCGTAAGGCGAGTTGTCAAGCATTGTCGTGAGGGCACCAGCAGTATCATTCCTGAAGTTTGTTCGCCATTTAAAGATATAATATATTTCAAGTAGGATACACTGCTCACTTTGCCAGTAGACTCCTCACAGAGACCTGCCTTGCTCTCGCTTCTTCCAGAGCCTGTGCTGGATCACGATTGTCAGCATCGTACAGCTCTGACTCTTGTAGAGCGTCTTCATCGTAGACGTCGATATCGATCTTTCGAAAAGCTACATCCATGATAACTTTGGTAATGGCAGTAGTAAAAGGGTGAGTGATTTATGTAATTGGGCGCTTGAAATTTCGTGATCAGCGGTTGAAATTTCGGACGCGTTCAGTTGACTGTCGCTCACTTTTTGTCCCGCAACGCCAGAAATTGTGACATGCACAAGATTCTATACTTCATCCTCCATCCTTTTCTCTCCTTTAACCTTTGGTCAGATGAACATCGTGAGGACGAAGGCATCGATGTTTTCTACGCGCTTTTCCTTTGTGTTGCTGCTGGGATTTGGCTGGTAGTTCAACGTGAGAGAAGGTCCAAGAACAGTCCAATACCGTTTCACTTCTCAGCTCCAAAGGTGCAATCTACGAACTATGTTTGTTGTATGCTAAAGCAACCTGTGACTAGGAAGCAGATCCAAATTGGTCTGCAGTCAAAATTGAGAGACCAACATTGGAATCTCACCTGGAGGATGTGAATATTCAGCCTATGATGCTTCCGGACAGACGCTATATCACTTGCTTCGATCCAAGCAATGGCCTTCATCTTGCAACAGTTATCGCAGACAACGAGGAGGAAATTGCAGCTAAAATCCAAAAAGCTTCTGAGGCACAAAATGAGTGGATGTACACAGACTTTATTCAGAGGAGACGTGTCATTCGAAGTTTGCAAAAATGGATAGTTGAAAATCAGGATCTTTGCGCGAGGGTGGCTTGTCGAGATACCGGAAAGACGCGTGAGTGGCCTTGGTGAAACCGTATCACTGTACTCATATATGAACAGTCATTGATGCGGCATTGGGAGAAATCCTCGTTACTTGCTGCAAGATGGAATGGCTCATGAACCACGGCGAAGAAGCCCTGAGACCCGAACCAAGGAAATCTAACTTCATTCAATTTTATAAGAAGTCGGAAGTGCACTATGATCCTCTTGGTGTCGTTGCAGCGATAGTTTCGTGGAATTATCGTGAGTTTCACTTATTCAAGATCATCATCCATTATTATCTTATGCTAAGAAAATAGCTCTTCATAACGCTTGGTCACCAATTCTTGCCTCTATCTTCGCGGGAAATGGTGTCGTGCTCAAATGCTCTGAGAACGTGATATGGTCTACAAGCTGGTTCGTGAACATAATCAAGAACTCCCTCGAGGCTTGTGGTCATGACCCAGAACTTGTACAGGTTTGTGGTTCTGTGGGATCCTCTCAGGCCCGTTCCTTACGTTTTTATGACAGCTCGTTTGCTGCTGGCCAGAACAAGCGGCAGCTTTGACTAAGTCTCCATATATCAAACATATCACCTTCATTGGTTCTGAAACCGTTGGACGCCAGGTGGGTTGAAGTAACCTGCAGTGTTTCGAGGATATTTCGCTCATATGGCCGTAGATCGCTAGAGACGCTACGGAACACTTGACACCAGTCACCTTAGAGTTAGGTGGGAAAGATCCTGCTGTTATCCTTCCGGACACCAACTTGAACCAATGGATCAGCACCTGGATGCGAGGTATCTTGTAAGCAAGCCCCAAAATTCGTTATATCTTTTCTAACTTTGTTCTTTCAGCCAGAACGCCGGTCAAAATTGCATTGGAATTGAGAAACTTATCGTCCATGTCGACCAGTATGACGATTTGTATGACATGCTCAAAGAACGAATTGAGAAACTTCGCTGTGGTTCAGTGACCTTGCCTTCAGACCAGGGATATCTATCGCCTGTCGATGTTGGCGCGATGATATCTGACAATCGTTTCGACGCTCTGGAGGCTCTTATCAAACAAGCCGAGGAAGACGGCGCCAAGATTGTTAACGGAAAACGATACCATCATGTTTACCACGACGAAGGAACATATTTCCTGCCTACTTTGGTTGGACTCACTAAGAATTCGGCGGCGATTGCACAGCAAGAACGTGAGGCGATCTTTTGTCTGTGTTTTTTGTTACTGAGTTACGCTAGTATTTGCACCCATCGCTCTTGTTATGGGATACGAGACCGTCAAGGAGGCCGTCGAACTGGCCAATGGAACCCGATATGGACTGGGAGCAAGTGTATTTGGCCCCGACCAGAAGCAATGTCTTGAGGTCGCTAAAGCGCTTGAATGCGGAATGGTTGCTGTGAATGACTTTGCAGTGTTCTATGTGAGTTATGTGCTGTCAGCCGTTCGGAAAATTCACCTTGACCTATTTTTTGTAGATGAAGTAAGTAGCTTTACGTGATACTAGGACTCGCAAGCTAACCTCTGCTGAAGCCAAGATCTACCATTCGGGGGTACCAAGGCGAGCGGATACGGTCGATTCGGTATGTGGCTGTCTCCTTACCGAGATGAGGGCGTGTCACCTATCTTTTCTTCAGGTGGACCAGAAGGCCTGCGTGCTTTGACCAACCCGAAAGTCATCGTGTACGACTGGTGGCCTGCTTTAATCCAAACCTCGATACCGAAAGTATTAGATTATCCCATCCGGTCGTTAGGAACGAGTTTGTGCGTGCCATTTTTCTTCTTTCCGGCTCCTGAATTCACACCAACTGACTACGAACCGAAGCGAATTCACCTCTGGTTTGATACGCTTCTTCTACGCCGACACATGGAGAGCGCGGATACAGGGTCTTATTACTTTGATACAAGCGCAAAGGAAATAGGTTATTCATATCTGTCGTATACGTTTTATTCATCTTTCGTTGCAAATCTACTTTTACTAAATTCAATTATTGGGATTAAGCATATTATTAGATTGAGAAAGCGCTACAGAAATATTGCGTTGTTGCATGAAATAATCTTACAGCGAGAAGATGCGAAGGAATCATTCTATGATACATTCATGACAAGAGAACCTCAGAAGATTGAGATGTGTTGCGCACGGCCGTTAGCGGCGGTCGCGTTTTCATCATTTTTACAACCTATAATTACCGTCTCCGGTGAAATTCCAACCACCTACGTCCGCAAGGTCGCTATCTATGAATGGAAATGGACCAAACGAGCTCAAGTTCGACTCATCCGGTTTCAGAGAGTCATATGAGAAAGGCACGAAATTAGTGGAAGCAGGGCCGCCAGATGTACCTTCTGCAGCGTTGTGTTCAAGAAAGTTTGTCGGAAGTTCTGAAGGAGAGGGAACAAGCGGTGACAAGAATGGTGGTTCGGATGAGGCCCTTTCGTTGGTCAAGCTGAGGAATGAAGGGGGTTGGCGAAGAAGATCGCTTTCTCGGAAGGAGGCTGCGGTAGGAGTCTGAAAAATCAAAGGCGAACATCGATGTAAGAGATAGAGCGAGGAAGAGTACAAGTCATAACGCACAATGTCAAGATTACTAAATCCTGCGCAAAGCCCACTATCCGAACGCGGCGAGTAAGAAGTAAGATCAAATGAAGGCGCCTCGAACGAGGAAGCTACCGACCCGTCACAAGACGAATTGGAGGAAGTAGAGGGCGGTCTGGGGAACGGGTATTCATTCATAAGGGAGCCTCTGAAGTTGTACGGCTGACTTTCAGAGTAATGAGGGTAGGAAGGATTGGGGAAAACTGGAGGAAGACTGCTATCGCTGACGCTACTTGCTGGAGAGGATGGGAGGGACGTCGATGAGACGGTAACTGCAAGAGCGGGATCGTTGAATAACGACTCAAAATCTAGATCAGGCTTGCTTTTGGACAGATGATGATCCTTTTGCTTAGGCTTTCTGCGACGCGAAGGAGTAACCGCAGGTCCATATATGTGAGTCCATTTCTCCCTCAGTTCTCGAACATGATCCTTTTCAGTTTTGGCAGACTGTCCGGCGTCTTTCTTCATTTTTCGAGAAGACCCTCGAGCAGCGGGCGTAAATTTGTAGTTAGGATACTTGAGTTGGTGCTCCCTCAGCTGATTCGCCGCCTCGTCATGCCAGACCTGCTTTTCCTCGGGCGACAACAAGTTCCAGCACTCGCCGGCTACTTTACTCAACTGTTGTTGGCGCTTCTCTGCGGTAGCAGGTATCGCTTTCGTCTTCAACATGTTTGAGCGAAAAAGCATGAACGCGTTCGGTGGGCGAGGAACACGCGGTCGAATGTCGGGAACAGGGAGTTCCGCTTCGGTCGTAGTGGCAAAAGAATACGTATCTGAAGGAGACTGGTTGTAAGGTGAATGTGAGCTGTTAGTGGGCTGATAAAACTCTGGAAGCGTATAACGGGATAAACGCGCTTCTGGAAGAGAAATCTGAATGGGAAGACGATCGGAATAGTGTGATGCAGGCGAGGACGGAGATGTGGAATGTAAAGAGAAGTTAGAAAAATGGGGTTCTGTTAAGAGATGACTTATCAAGTAAGAAAACACCATAGATACAAGCACTTACGAGTGGAATACATTGCTACAAAATATTTGAAGGTTTTTGCGCGTTCAAGTCGTAAGAATCGGAAAGAGTATAGAGTGGAACTTGTGTAAATGAAGGTGCCCGGATGCTTTCACTCTTTATAAAAGCCCAGTTCAGCAGATGGAGCTTATCGGATACATTCATCGCGTTTCCGAACTTTTCTTTCACCTCTAGCACGAGGCTGGGGGATCAATGGGAAGACACTTGGACGCGTCTCTCTCTTCGATCACGTGGTCACGACGACATAGCAAGCACGGAGACTTCCGTGAACACGTTCCGCGCCATCAACTCATCAACTCACATGTTATTGATGAATTGCGATATGCAGTGGGACAAGTTGGAACGGCTAAGGCGCAACGAGGCTTGAAATGAGGCAGACCACTGTTCACGTTGAACTGCGTTTGACTGTGAGGAGGAAATCCCGCAGGTCGTCGTTCATCGTCCAAAGAATGATAGTCGTATTCTAAATAGAGCTGCATTTATTGCAGTGGCACTGAATCCAGATAAAGGGGTGGCGTATCTCCAGACCTGTTTGGCAGTTTCTGTGCGCTGCAGACTATCGAGAAAGAATCAAAGCGAGCAGGAATTGCAGCTTTGAAGTCGCGAAGGTAAAAGAAAAAATCCACATATCAATCGCGGTTCGTGGTCAAGAAAACATGAGGTCGGCACTTCGGTAATACCTCGTGCTTCTGCGTTCCCACGCCTGATCAATTATCGTATGTACTTGTATTTTTTGCTCTTTTCTTAGTGAGGCGACTGCTTCAAAGCTCGATTTCTACATGAGCTCAAATGCAAATGCGCGAAGGCAGCTCGGCTATACGTTGAGTGACTTGAATATTACCAGGCACTCAAACGCGTACTTACACTTACTCACTCCCAGGTTCCGCCTCGACTTTGTTCACTTCTAGGATATTTATCACCGGTTGGACATACTAATTCACTCTCTGGCATCTTTATCCGAAGTTCGACTTCTTGTGTACTTCTAAATCAAACGTCAAACGGGACTAGGCTTGATTTCGACAATCGGTTATGTTCTCCGTGTACTGTTCTAACTTGGAGTCAATCGGATGGTGATATTGCTGTGCTTAGCGGACGAAATTTGGAACAACTGCTAGCAACCTTGACTGCCAACTACGTGTTTTGTTCTATGTATGTCCTTGTTCTATGCATGTCGTTTGCCTATTGATTGCCTGACATTCCGTAGATGCATTTTTCTTCCAACTTCCCCAGCTCCCAAACCTAGGATAGAATTGGATAGACCAAAGCCCAAGTTCATCAAATTTGAATTTATGCTGCAAACACTAACATGTAATCAATATCTGTGGCGTCGCAGTCGAGTTTGGCATAAGTTTGGCGGATACTCGGCCGTTGCGATTGCGAGGAATCGCCGCGCTGAAATATGAGTGCAAAAATTGAGCGTCGTAAACGTTGTAGAATGCATCAGCTGATAATGGTAGAAACCACGAGGATACTTGGGCCAATTTCCGTGTTTTCCCCTGTATTACGATCCAACGCTGAAAACAGCATTGGTCTCTCACTCTTGAAGGTTCAAATTCTGTATATAAAGGCGCGTATTTGCACAAGGCGAGTCGTGTATCGTTCGCCTTCACCTTTCAATCATGTATCGCCTCGTTTTACTCCCGGCTCTGTCTCTGCTCCTTTCTCCCTTAGTGAAAGCCGCAACCCAACAACTGGTCCAGGTCACTGCCAACATAGGACCCAACCCCAATGATGTTGGCATGTTCGTGTACAAGCCTGCCAAGCTGGCTTCTCCACTCCCACTTATTGTTGCCATTCACGAATGCACTGCGTCGGCGACAATATATTTCGAAAGTACTCAATACGCGACACTTGCGGATGAGTATGGCTTCATGGTTGTTTATCCAAACTCCCCGCGTTCCGGAAGCTGCTTCGACGTCAACACGCCACAGACTCTGACCCATAATGGAGGGGGGGACTCTCAGGGAATTGCGTCGATGGTCACCTACTCCATCGCCACCTACGGAGTTGACCCCTCTCTAGTATATGTCACCGGGACATCTTCTGGAGGTCAGAAGGGACTTGTCTTTTTTTAAAACTTGTATTGACTCCGTATCATCTTTCTATGAACAGCTATGATGACAAACGTCATGGCCGGTTCATATCCTGAACTATTCCAGGCTGCTTCTGTATATTCCGGCGTTGCTTTTGGATGCTTTGCAGGTGCTAGCTCATGGAATACTCAATGCGCCGAAGGGGAGTTGATTCAGACCCCTCAACAATGGGTGCGTGGTTTGCTTCTTGTCAGGTGGGATTTTCCGCTGAAGTATTTGGTACTGGCAGGGACAAGAAGTTGCCAATGCTTATCCCGGATACACCGGTTCCCGCCCCAAAATGATGTTATGGCACGGTACTGCGTAAGTTAATGCTTCTCCTTTCACGTCCTTCTAGTAATCAACTGTTCAACTTACCCTGTAGCGATGAGACTCTTTTGTACCCTAACTATGGCGAGGAAATCAAGCAATGGACGGATGTATTTGGACTCTCTCAGACTCCGACCACTACAACTCAAAACGATCCACAATCCGGATACACTATGACCACTTATGGTACTGAAGTTGTCGGTTACTCTGCTGCAGGCGTCGGCCACACTGTCCCGGTTCACGAGACTATTGACTTGGCATGGTTCGGAATCACGTATGTGCTCGCGGTCGGCGTTGAATCCTTGGTTGCTGAAAATTTATAGCGGATCGACTGGTACTGGTACTGGTACGGGAACGGGAACGGGAACTGGTACTGGAACTGGAACCGGCACTGGTACTGGAACGGGAACTGGAACTGGAACTGGAACGGCCGCTGAGTGGGGACAATGGTGAGATATTAATCCCTTCTCATTACATCAAATTAACACCATCTCATAGTGGCGGGATTGGGTGGACAGGACCAACAACCTGCGCCTCCGGAACTACATGCACTGCGAGCAACGCTTATTACAGCCAGTGCTTGCCTTAATTTAGGGAACATGTCCATGAGTTAAATATGATCGCTTCAGGCCATTGTGAATCTGCTTGGTTGCGCTCCAAAGTGATATAGTATGAGAATTTAGTTGTATATATGTACTGGGTGATCGTTGGGTTCGCCACTGAATGCAAGGAGGAGTTCAAAAATTACTGCAAATAAAACAAGGAATGGATGAGTTGAAAGGTGAAAATAATCAAAGGTTTCTATAATAGACGTGATTTGAGAACAAGTTAGAAATTTGGAAATCTTGAAGTCGCGAGGTCTGAGCCGCTGATGCCGAATTCCAGAAATGACCGCCGTCGTTTAGTTTTAGGTTGATTCTTTTCTTTCATTAACTTTGCTCCCTTTGATTTAGAAAATGGACGCAGACGTTCGAACTTTCTCAAAACACCTTTGATCGGGGTAATTTTTGGAGATTGTAGATCGTTTGATTGCAATCCGACATTTGAAAACAATCCGTAGTCTTGAACACGAGTTCCGAGCCCATCTAGTTCAGAAGGATGAGTGTCAACTTTGATTTTCGACGAGAAATCTTCATTCTTTGGCGAGTTTCTGGTGGCTTCCTGCTTCGGGTGCGCCCAGTCCATGAAGGAGATACGTCTTGATGACCGCTTTGAAGTTGAAGTTGTGCCGCGCGCAGAAGGATCGGCAGAGAATCGGCGGTTGCTTGGGTTAGTCATGAATACACCTTCGACGATTTGAGAGAACCGTCTTGAAACGCGTAAGTTCAGGCTTTTTTCTTCCTTCATATCAGCATTCTGATCGGGAGCTACTTCTGATCTCTCGACCTCCCACCCTCTTTTTCCGTACCATTTTCGGCACCGATCCCATTGAGCTTGACATTTATCACATGGATTTACTGGTCGATGAAGCATATCGGTTGAACCGGTGACATCGAATGAGAATCCAAAACCACAAGAAGTACAACGTGGAAGGGGAGGCATTGGAGTAGGAGGTTCAAGCCGATTGCAGCTGTGATCTTGTGAGCGACGTGGAGGTGTTTGAGGTATTGAGGGGAATGTCAAAAGTTGATTTGGTTCAGTCACTAGGAGAACGGGTTCAGGAAGAGTTGAGGTATCTTGCATTTCCGGAGTTGGGAAGGTCAGTACAAGGGAAGGAGGGGATAAAAGATCCTTGTATGCGTTGCTCTCAGCGTGAAATTCCGTGCTGCTTGATACTACTTCCAATTTAACAGATGAACCTAGTTCTATAAGTCAACTCACAAGGATTGTTTTCGTAATCAGTCGATTTCAGAACAAACGACATTCTTCTTGCGCGTTTGGGCTCAATTTTCACGCTATCCACGTCAAGAATGTTGACCTACATTGAAAAACCATCAGGAGAGTGAGGGCTCCGACGTAAACATGAATAAAGCGCACAAACCTCGAATCCAGTGTCGGTGTCGGAAATAGGTTCTGGTTCCCTGTCTGTCTCGTCGAATGCGAATTCTGAGTGCGTATGACTTTCGTTGATGCGACCAAGTATTGGAGAATCGCTATAGTATGCAAGAATATCATCCATCTCTTCAAAAGTGCAAGGATCTTCCATGATGGGCGAAAGTTCAAGAGCAGCAGGAAAATTGTCAGAGTAAGCTTGAGACATGCGATTTTGAGCTCGCGAGAATAACGAAACTGGTGAAGATAGAGGAAGAGGCACGGGGGTCGACGGATATGTGCCCTCATTATCCGAGGCATCGAATGAGGAGCAAGAAGAGACTGACATCTCTGAGTCGTGCATTGCGGAATTTCGTTTGGCCGTGTCAAGGAATTCGAGAGGTTGGGCCTTCGATGTGAAGTTGATCAGTGCCTGTGATGCGTTAAGAAAAGCTTCAAGAAATATTCAGGCAAGCACTGACACTATCAAAGCTATCGAGGCTAGCTATTTGGTTTGAACTAGTAGAAGAACTGGACATAATTCTCTTGCTAGTCCTTCGGAGTCGCTTCTTCTCATTAGAATTTGAAGACGCTTGGAGATCTTGAGATGTGTTGGGCATATGCGCGCGCTTGGAGATCTTTGAGGTCAAGAATGAGTTCCAGGATCCTGTAGAGTGCCTTCTTGTTGCTTTGATAGCAGAGAGCGATGATCGAGGTGACGGCGATTCCTAAACTCGCCAATCATGAGCATGGGCCAACAGTCCTTAGAAATCTCAGCCTACAAGAAGGGACGATGCAACAGCTGTCAAGAATTGAAGCCCTGTGGTTTGAATATTCAACGAGCTGCTCTGCATCGGGTATTCGTCAGTTATTGGGAGCTCAAATTCGACAAAAGGCTGCACCGATAGATCATAAGGGCAGCTGCATGAGCAGCAGCACGTTGAGTTTCTATGAGAGTGAGCGACACTGCAGATACTATTGGTCGCTGTCAGTCCCGTCTTTGCGCTCCTGCGAGGGGTATGAGGAGCTCCATCGAACTTTGTTGTAGACACGTTGAAGTTTGAAACTGTCCAGCCTTTAGATAGAGCAATTAAGCTCTCCAAGAAGAAGCATACACGAAGCTTTGGGATTGAGGTTGTAACCTCTGAACGCGGTTGCGGTATAGTAAATCGGGTCTGGTTGTGACGGGGTTACCCTGAAGGACTAGTGGTTTAACGTTTAACGTTCGAGGTCATCAGCTATCAGCGATTATAAAATGCTCACAGGATTTGGTAGAACTATGGTAAAAATTGATTGAAGAACAGAATGGAACATGGTACATGCATATGGAGGGTATCACAGAAAGTGCTGAGCGCCTAATGGGCGCCGTACTTAAATACTGGATACCCAAAAAGGCAATTGTAAGTCTTCCACTTACCACCACCTTTTACATTCAAATACTCTCTACTGGCCAGTACGGCCAGAGCCAAAGTTCATACCTACCAATTTCTCTCAGTTCTTCTAGTCACCGCGTATTCAATATTGTGCCACAGAAGTATGTCTGAAGATGCTCTTGATTCTCTAGTGGAACAGCGTATAGCTCAGTTGGCGTAAGTTGTATGTATTTCATAGACAAATCCACTGCTTACAAACTATGAAGAGAAATATCTGAAAAACGTAACGCGCTTCTTCGCGAAATGTATCGGATAATGCGAAAACGAACGAATATCGGAGCGACAGTCTCCATAGACGATGAGGAAGAAGACGATTTACATGTTTTCTTAAAGAACCACAATCTGCAGGAAAAGTTCGCTAGCTGTGTATCTTTTTATTCTTTTTATTCTATACTCACTTATGTAGTCCAGACACGGGATTTATCAGTCATTTATCCGAAAACGAGCTCTTCGATCTTGTTTCTCCCGAAGAATATACATTCCCCCGATTGGGCTCTCATCCGTCGCGATATACATCTCCAGAACTTGCAGATGGAGCTCACCGAAGCAAATCTCGTTCCTCCGGAAGAAGCTTTATGGAAAGCACTAGGACAACTCCAGTGTTGTCCGCTCCGGGCGCTTCTGCTGAACATTCAGATTCTGAGGATGAGTTAGATGTCATCCGGTCCTCATCGTCTCCCGCAACACTTACATCAGGCGCGATTCCGATCTTGGGCCCCACGGAATCTCACCAGAGCATTCCTGTCGGCAGTCCAATAGACTCATCTGCTGCAGCAACTCTCCCCGAAGATCGTGCATCCCTTGATATGATATTTCCGTCCGCAACGATTATAGGAGACATGGATCCCGAGCCTTCAATAGCAAGTAAAAGCTCAGAGCTATCAACGGAAAGGAGTGGTGGGATGACGGATGTTATGGATGTCGATACGTCGAATGACAAGCTTCCGCTGTCTTTTTCGCTTCCACTAGCGCCCGAGGTTCTCGATTGGTCGAATGCGCACAATCTTCTACTTTCCAACCAACCTGAAATTGACGCTACTTCCCTTGACATGGATATTGATGTGGAATCATCTCGGATAGTGGACGCCCGCGACAAAGCGGAGATTTTGCCCGTTGCTCAGCCTACGCCATTCCCCAGAGAAGCTACGTTTTCCCGAAGCACCCTTCCCCCGCATTCATTAAGCCTGTCTCGGCTCTCTTCGTCTAGGAATACTAGCACTCCAGAGCAGCTCAAAAGCATCAATGTTTCGCTCCCTTCGTCGTCGCCGGTGTTCATTCCTATCCCGCCCACTTCCTTCCACAGCGTCTTCAATGACTTCGATTTCTCGACTATGTCCCTAGATCCTCCCCCTGTTCCTCCTGTATCTCCTACCCAACCTCGTCATCAGTTAGATTTTCGTTACACACTTCCCCTTCTTGATACTCTCCCCACAGATTTCAAAACAAAGAACAAGAAAATTAAGCAGAAGAAAAAGGACAAGGAGAGAGACAAGGGGGACGGGAAAAAGGATAAAGAAGTGAAGGATGACTGGGTTCCTTGGGGACTAACTCGGTGGAACGCGACCATAAGGACAAATCCTGTGTACAAAAGAGTTGCAAAAGCCACAAAATGTTTGAACACTCGAGATTGGGCTGTGCGTATACGGTACATACGACGTATCATCATCAGTTAATCCCATCCTAACAGGTTGCTATGACTGAATTAAAGGTGATACGGGCTGTAGATCGTATCGAGTTGTTGAAGTCAGGTCGCTGGAGTTTCAGACAGCCAAGGAAGCAACGTACATCTGGAGGCATAACGAAGACACATTGGGATTATCTCATGGACGAAATGGCGAGTAACTCCAGTATCCTCAGAGATTCCCAATCTAATCCTTCTGAATGCTAGAAATGGATGCGCACAGATTTCAGGGAGGAGCGTAAATGGAAAATGGCCCTTGCATACAATCTTTCTACGGCTGTCTTGGAATGGCACGCCGCGGGAACTCAGGAAAAGAGGCTGAAGCGTGGAATATGTGTTCATTGGAAGCCTCCTAGACAGGATGTGAAAGACCATACCATGGAAGACGTTGTCGACTTATCTGCCAACCCCCTTGCAGAAATCGAAACTCCAACCCCTTCAGGGTCCACAAGGCCCTCGTCTGCTTTACTAAACCTGGATTATGGCTCAGATGATGAAGATGATGAGGACCAGGAAAAGGATGTGGACGATGGCCTTGACACGTCTGCTATGGTGGAAGAATCTCTTGCAGATATGAATCATGGCTCTTATGGGGAAAGTTTAGGATTCAAGGATTTGCAGCCCAAAACCGAAGAGATCGATGACAATTCTGTCCTTCAAAGTGAAAGCATGGATGTCGACCACCTTGCTCCGTCGGAAAACGAGGCTACCACACGATCTACAATTGATTTTAAATTGGAGGGAATCACAACTGGTCTGAAGTCTACGTCTGGTGATCCTATGCTCCTGTCCATGTCCATGTCCATGTCTGCTTCTACCTCCTTCTCCTCTGAACGCTCTTCAATCCCACAGTCAAAATCTTCCAAAATCAATCTTTATGCACCTCTTCGCGAGAGAATTGCGCATTCAGAAGTTGAAAAACTGTTCCTTGATTTTGACGATTTTCGTATCACAACCACCGATCCGTCCAGCGAGAACATGATCGAGTCCCTTCTTCCGCCGTCAGATTTATCTGATGTATTCCCAGAGTTCCAACCATATGCCATGTTCGGCCTCGCAGCTTCTACTCCTCCTCCTGTTGACGGCAAGAAGAAATCCGAGAAGAAATCCGACAGAGATGACCCGGTGAATAAAAGAGTCGACGAGGTGGCGTATAGTAAACTTTATCCTGCCAGCACGTTCATGTTTTCCAAACCAACGCTTGTCGGAGCGATGCAACCTTCTAAACACCTCAGAGAAGGTCGATGGGTTGACTTGGACCAGTCTCCGATTTCTATAGAATATGAAGCCCCACAACCATTTCGATTACCCGAGGAATTCGGTCACGGTATGACGCTATCCTAAACTTCAGCTGAGAGATAGACAGCTGAATGCGTTTCTTTAGGTATCTTCGAACACAAACTTGGACCTTTCACAATATCGACCCCAGCTGTTCAATCAGTGCCACCAACTCCTGGGAACTCTTCTTCTACCGCGAAATTCAAAGAGCCTCTCAAAAGAGCGATGGAACATCTATGGAGCGCCAGCGATGATTTGCTTCTAAAGTCCCTTGCAGAGAGGTACCCCAACAACTGGGCCCTTGTTTCAGAATGCTACAATACTTCTAGAGTTACAATCAGATCCGATTGGCGTACTTCGAAGGATTGTCAGGAGCGCTGGAGAGAACGTTGGAGTCCGGCAGCGACACAGCGACTGTTGGAAGCCGAGTCTACTCCTTTGGAAGGGACTCCACCACCTGGTACTCCTCTCACAAATATGGGGGGTAGCAGGGGCGTGAAACGACTTGCTAGCGGTAGTATCAGCTCTTCCACTGCTCCTACCATTTCCACTGGCTCGGGGAGTGAACCAAAGAAGAGAAGACGCCACGCAATGGTCCAGGATGCTGTCCGTAGATCTATAAAGAAGAGGAACGAAACCGCACAGAAGAATAACAGTGAGAGCCGCTCTTATGTTTCTTTACTTCAGAGTTGTATCTCATATATCCTAGTTCGTAAATCTGCCACCATGCATGAATCGCACAACGACTTTTCCAATTTAGCGAAGATGTCCCCTGCAGAAATTAGTCGTCGAAAGGTAGAACGGGATCAAGAACTGCAACCGGTCAGACCTAGAGTTCTCACCGGGCCAAACGGTGCTGGGGCTCGCGCTTCTGTACGCTATCTTGTTTCTTCCCTATAATCTCGCGTATCTAACTCTGCCGAACCAGAATGGACAGCAACCAACGGTGGGACAACCTGGCGGCGCCAACGGCGCTCAACGAGCATCTGTTTCTGGAGTCTCCGCACCATCCGTTGCTCAGATTCGCAGTCAGCAAGTGCCTATATCCCAACAGCAGCGGGCTGGCACGCCTCTAGTCGCAGGAAACTCACGCATGTCACCACAGCAGCAGATGTTAGCCCAACAGGTGCAACGTGCGCAAAGTGCACTCCAAGGGGGTCCGACACAAGCAGTGACACAAGCACAGGCGCAGGCTCAAGTTCAAGCCCAGCTTGCACTCTCACATGCTTTAGCTCAAGCCCAAGCGGCACAGGCAGCTCAGGGTCATTCCACGATAGATGCTCAAACTGCCGCTGCTCTACGAGGGAATTTGCAACAAGCGTTAGCGCAAAATGGCGTCAATGGAAACACACAACTATCACCACCATATACTTCCCGCGACGCTACCTCCTCTCCTGCCCATGCTTCTCCACCTCGGTCCACGGGTACGCCATCGAATGGCACGGTCAACTCTCCTCGTCCACCCTCTGCACAAGCTCAGACGCATCCATTAGGCCAAACTCAACTACAAGGGTCAACTCAGTCGCAGGTTGGGATATTGCAGAATGGTCAGATCGGCGCGTTGAATATTCCTCAAGCCCGGAACATTCAAGGACACTATTATCTGCCGAACGTTAGCGCTAGCTATACCCCCGAGCAATTGCAACAGAGTATATTGAGGATGGTAAGACTTTTCGGTCTTCTCTTGAAGCGAACACTTACATACTTGGAATCAATCAGCAGCAAGCTCAACAGCTTCAGCAGTCAACCCAATCCCAGCCTCTTCAATCGATGGGCAGTTTTGGACACGATGGCGATTGACAAATTTTTGTCCGTTCTTCGTGTTCTTCCAGCAATCAGAAAACAAATGTTACATTCGCCTTCGGCATGTACTAGATGATCTGTTATAAATAAGTAAAGAGAGGGAGATTGGGGTATCTACAAAGTCCATGATTATTGTGTATCCAAATTAAGAACAAGCCAACACAATACGACACTGAGAATTGCACCAGCTGGGAGACAAGCTTACTGTATTACCGCGTTTTCAAGTGATCATTTCGTTGGTATGACAATAGGGTATGTAGACGGAGCCTTGAAGAGTTGCCTGCTGCGGGCGGAGGATACAAGTGATCTATTTTTTACCACGTAACATGTTGAACAATCATGCCTTATTATTAATAAAACTCGTCTGAGCTGCGGAATCAGATTGTTGGTTCACGTTCCCTCAAGTTCGCTCCAAAATAAGACGTTTGTACGAACCGGCTGTGAACGGACTGTTGCCTACTGTTGCGATGGTGGTGGGACAGAGAATCATCAGGACAGAAGGGTGATTGATGGTGATGCATTGATGGAGAATGATTCCGAGCCGGCGGCAACTAGCTAGTGACCAGAAAGAGCCAGACGTAGAATTTGAAAGAGGACGTAGATAATTAATGGGAGGTATCTTTCGAGCAGACCAAGCATTGAACGTTGAACGTTTAAACCTTCACTGCAATAAAGAACAAAACAAAAATATTTGCGACGAGGTATGCAGTGGGACTGAAAAAGTCAAGCCTAGACCGAGAAACTATGGAAACTCAAATGACCCTGATAATTGATTGTTAGCAGTTGAATATCAGTTTCATGTTTACACTTTTCTTCACTTCACCCCCATCACAGACCAGCCGGACGGTCAATTCCTTCTCTCCTCTCTTTTCTTTCGTATTCTAGCTAGCCGTCATTCTTGTTCTTGCGCCGGTCGTACATTCCTTTCGCAATGGATTTTATGGATACTCGCAACACTAATCCCAATTTTACTGGCCACAACTTAGAGGACCACCCCGACCTGAAGCCGTCAGGTGGTGCGCATCTACAGCGCAATAAGACAGAACGTGTCCGTCTGCAGGGTCTCCAGAGAGCAAACACCAATGGCAGTCTCAAGGCTCCAGTCGAAAAGGGTTCTTTGACCTTGATCGAGAGGTGGAAACTTTGGATGATCAATGAAGGTGGCAACAGAATGTTTTTTTCTATCTTTATCCTCCTTCATTTGCTTGTCGGAGCTCTCGGTTTCACCCACTACACGCTCAAGGACAACTTGGTGAACGCCCGAAAGTCACTTGGAGCCGGGTTCAGTGCGTTCTTTGTTTTCCAATCTGGAAAAAGTTGCTCATTATCTTTCCAGCCATCGCTCGCGCCTCTGCCTTGTTATGTCATGTCGATGTCATCTTCATCCTTCTTCCAGTCTGCAGAAACTTCATATCCTTCATGCGTCGTACTCCGCTTGGAACAGTCATTCCCTTCGACAAGAATATCACTTTTCACAAGGCAGTGGGTTGGTCTATCTGTATTTGGTCTATGGTCCACACACTTGCCCACATTGTCAACGTTGTCAATCTTGCTATCCAATCTGCAACCACAACTAAACAGCGGGTGATCAATTTCTTCTTGATCTGTGTCGAGGCAGGTCCAGCCATCACTGGCTGGATCATGTGGGCGGCCCTCGGAACAATGGCCTGGTATGCTCGTGAGGAGAAGCGCAGACAGAATTTTGAAAGGTTCTGGTACACCCATCACCTTTTCCTTGTCTTCTTCATCAACTGGCAACTCCATGGAATGTTCTGTGAGTCTATATCTACTCGCAGATTTTAGATGTTCTTGTTCTTACTTTCAGAAAGGCATGATTCAGCCTGACAGGCCTCCATACTGTTCTTATAATACAATTGGTGTTTTCTGGGTAAGCGCTTCACTGGTTCGCTTTTCATAGGGTCTAATTGTACATGTTAGCGTTACTGGATCGTCGGTGGTGTCATCTGGGTCTTCGAGCGCATCCTTCGTGAAGTTCGCTCTCGTCACCGCACGTACATCTCGAAGGTCATTCAACACCCTTCGAATGTCATGGAATTGCAGATCAAGAAGGAAAAGACCACTACCAGGGCTGGACAGTATATCTTCATCAACTGCCCTGAAATCTCCTACTTCCAGTGGCATCCTTTCACCCTCACCAGGTACATATCCCTTTGAGTGTAGATCATTCCCCTCCCCCCTCTCATGTATTTCTGCAGTGCTCCTGAAGAAGACTACATTTCTGTGCATATCCGCATTGTTGGCGACTTCACCACTGCTCTCTCAAAGGCTGTTGGTTGTGAATTTAAATCGAAAGACAAGAGTAACGCTATTTTTGTTCAGTATTCTTCAGCAACTCTGACCCACGACCTTCATTAGCTCAGGCTGGTGGAAAGGTTATCGGAACGGACACCAACCCGCCATTAAACGTTACTCTTCCTCGAATCATGGTTGATGGACCGTTTGGTAGTGCTAGTGAAGACTTTTTGGATTACGAAGTCGTTCTTCTAGTTGGTGCAGGTATTGGTGTTACGCCTTTCGCTTCGTGAGTAGTATAATTCCCACTCGTTGCTGGTCGTTTACGAGCGAACACGTAGTATCCTCAAATCCATCTGGTACCGCATGAACAACTTCAACCACGAAAAACCTACCAGATTGTCCAAAGTATGTATATATCATGAGAATTGCGACGCAATAAACTTGAAGCCAACGTTTTTTTTCATCTAGGTCTATTTCACTTGGGTCATTCGTGACTTTGGTCAGTATGCAACATCTATCCCCTTCATGTCATTCTCATGATTTCAACTTGGTCAACAGGAAGTGCGGAATGGTTCCACTCGCTCCTACACGCCATCGAAGAACAAGACGTTCAGAACCGTATTGAGATTAACATCTACCTCACAGCCAAGCTCAAGGATGATGACATGAATAACATCATTGTGCAGGATGTTGGTGCAGAGAAGGACGCGATCACTTCATTGAGAGCGCCTACTCATTTCGGGCGACCCAACTGGGATAAGGTCTTCCCCAGTATTGCGTCGAAGCACCCTGATACGGATGTCGGTGTGGTATGTTTTCATCAGTACCTCTTACGAGTAAAATGGGTAATTGGGCTGATTTGTCTACTCAAATAGTTCTTCTGTGGACCCAAAGTCTTGTCGCAGGCTCTTCACAGAGCCTCGAACAAATACTCAGACCCTAACGGAGCGCGCTTCTTCTTCGGCAAGGGTTCGTATACATCTGGTCTTACTCATAAATCGCTCTCGTTAATTTTGTGATTTCTTTTCTTTTACAGAGAACTTCTAGATGAAGATCCGGAGCCAAAGACAGAAAGGCATACACATTTGTTCTTGCTTATCTAGGTTAGTCTTGAAAGAGATCGATCACCTTGTTACAGTTAGATTTCCATGTAATTATTCTTCTTGAGTATCTGTGTCTAGCGCGGAATAAACGACGTTCGTTGAATAACACTGCTCAAACTATCGATGGTGCAATAGAATGTCTGTGCAGGCAAGTTCGTAACCATTGAATGCCACTTGCTGCCACCAAGTTGGAGCTATCATTCACTACCGTGCTGGACGGTCTTATCCGTCTGTTGTACAGCAGGGACATCACGCCTGACGCAGTTTTTTATAGCGCTCACCCGCTGGCCGTTGGTTTGGTGTTGAGCGTTGACATAGTGTGAAATACCCGTTTTCCGTCGCTTGACTGGTACATATCTGACAGATTGGCAGGAGAATCAATTGCGCGCTGAGGTTATAATCCAACGCCTGAATATGAATCCTCATTCGAAAAAAGGTGGGGATGATATCCCGTTTCCTCTCGATTGAATGTCACTATGGTCGTAAAATCTAAATATACTCTGTTTTCTTCGGGATACTTCTACGATACAATCTATCCGGGAAAGGACTATTGTGAGAGTTACAGTGACGTGCGAGGCGTTTGTTTTTTGCCGGATATGCTTCGAACACTTCTCAGCAACGCTTCTTTTCCCTCGAGGCTCCTTCTTTACCCTCAGAAAGGCTTAAGAACTGAACTTCCTGAGATGCAATATTGCTTGCGTTCACTGTAAAACCATAGCTGGACGAGGATTCATAAATTTGAGATGAGGTGTCTGTAAATCTGTAAATAGCTCCGTGAATTGTGACAGATGTGACGGGTCAAAAAAGTCGATTGCCGGTTTGTCGGGTTCTCCGTGAGGCTACCCTAAGGTTCCCTTTACTCCCCTCTCATCATTGCCTGCGAGCAGAAGGCCAAATAATCAGTTCTGCCTTTCATTGACCATCTAATCGCTGTATGTTTTCCGCATAATTACAAAGTCGTCCTCATGGCTTACTTGCTCCTTCTTTCCTAACTCTTTCCTCAGCGCCGTTATGTCCCACCCAACCGGCAGTCGTGATTACGACCCATTGCCCTTAACTCACGAGCAGTCAAATCCTGATACACTGTACAATACGCCACCATCGCCTATTCCCGATGATCCCTTTGGCACTCAACCTGGTGTTCGTCAATTCGAGCCTAGCGACGACCTGGGTGTTGCCAGGCCGAGGTTTATGGGTGCAGCTTTATACAGCGAAGGTGGCCCCAATACCAGGGACTCATATGCTTCATCACATCGTACCGAATTAGAGCGAAACTCCGAGTACAGCTCGTCGATTTACGCGCTCAATGACCATCACGCTCCAGCATCACTTTCTACGCCATATCATGACGATCCTCAAGATCTTGCCGGAGACAGAGGAATGTCCATGTCGCCTTTAGGGAAATCCGGAGGCATGGGGGGAAACAGGTACATGGAAGAGAAGCGTGCCATGTATGCTTCGCCAAAATCTAAGCGAAAAGTATACTTAATAGCTGGTGCCGCCGCTGCCGCCGTCCTTGTCATCGTGATTGCCCTCGGTGTTTATTTCGGAGTGGTCAAGAAAAACCATGATTCCTCGACAGTGTCGGATGTTGCTTCTGGAAACTCCTCTGATTCGGGTAGTTCTTCTTCTTCCGGAAGCTCAGGTTCTACCCAGACTAAATTGGCAGTCACTGGAGGAGATGGTAGTAAAGTGACATTGGAGGATGGTTCGACTTTTACTTACTCCAATTCTTTTGGTGGAACGTGGTATTGGGATATAAACGATCCATTCAACAATGGTGCTAGAGCCCAGTCATGGTCGCCTGCCTTGAACGCAACTTTCAACTATGGCGTAGATAGGATACGTGGGTGCGTCGCGCAGTTTTCTCCCGTGTTTTGCCTTTTCGTTGACGATGATGGTTTTAAGAGTTAACTTGGGTGGTTGGTTGACCGTCGAGCCTGTGAGTTCTCATGCTTCGCCTGCGGATTGATCATATATCTGAATGTATCGACTGAATCCACAGTTCATGCGAGTACTCGGACACTGTGGACTTCTGAATATTGATACTCATTCTTCTTGACCTTATCAGTGCTCCTGCTCTTTTCGAGCCCTACGTCAACAACACGGTGCCCGCCGTCGACGAATGGACTCTTTCTCAAAACATGGCCGCCGACACGAGTAAGGGTGGCTTGAGCCAGCTTGAGACGCACTACCAGACTTTTATCGTGAGTCCATGTTCCCTTATGGTTTACCTTCTGAGACCCTAATACATCGTCAAGACTGAACAAGATTTTGCTCAAATCGCTGGTGCTGGGCTCAACTACGTTCGTATTGCTCTTCCATTCTGGGCCATCGAGACCCGAGGGTCGGAACCATTCCTCGAAGGGACTGCTTGGAAGTACGCTGCGTTGTGTTGATGCCGCAGCCTTAATTCATGATTGTTTGTAGATACTTTCTCAAAGCTATACAGTGGGCGAGAAAATACGGAATCCGTATCAATTTAGACTACCACGCACTTCCTGGATCCCAGAATGGCTGGAACCATTCTGGCAAGCTTGGTTCTATCAACATGCTGATGGGACCCATGGGTCTGGCGAATGCTCAACGCTCTCTGGATCACATTCGTATTATTGCGGAGTTTGTCTCCCAGCCTGAATATAGTAGCGTCGTCACCATGTTCGGGATCACGAATGAACCGCAGGCTTCTGCTATTGGAAATGCTCAAGTTGAAGCATTGTAAGTAAACTATTTCTTAAACCGTCGAAAACTTATCAAACATTGTCCAGTTATTTGCAAGCCTACGAAGTCGTACGTAAGGCAAGTGGTGTCGGCGCAGGTAACGGTCCCATCGTCTCCTTCCATGATGCTTTCCTGTCTCGATCAGACTGGGCGGGATTCCTTCCTGGCGCAGACCGTATTTCTTTAGACTCTCATCCATACCTCTGCTTTAGCACGCAGTCATCCGCTCCTATCAGCTCCTATGCCACTACGCCGTGCACTGCTTGGGGAGCTGATGTCAATAGCTCAATGTCCAACTTTGGGTTGACTCAGGCTGGCGAATTTAGTAACGCAGTCACGGATTGTGGACTTTGGGTTAACGGAGTTGGCCAAGGTATTCGCTACGAGGGAACCTATGTCGCAGATCCTTCATTCAAGTCGGTCGGATCATGCGACTCATGGACGGACTGGCAGGCATATGATCAATCTACGAAGGATGCCATCAAACAGTTTGCATTGGCTAGTATGGATGCGCTCCAGGTAAGCATGTTCATACCCGACTACGCTTCGGAATATCCATAACCGATACGCTATGAAATAGAATTGGTTCTTCTGGACATGGAAGATTGGCAACTCGTCTGTGACCGGGATAGTTGAATCTCCTGCTTGGTCTTATCAGCTCGGTTTGGAGCAAGGATGGATGCCTACGGATCCTCGTGAAGCAGATGGTACTTGCGGGAACTCTAGTCCATGGACTCCTCCCCTTGCCGATAATCAATTAGGGAACGACAAGTCTGCTTCGATCGCGGCTTCCGTTTCTGCTTCGTACCCATGGCCTCCGTCAACAATCATCGGTGGTGGTGTACCTTCCCGACTTCCGACCTACACGCCGACCGGAGCGATTCCGACACTTTCTGTCGCGACGTTCACTCAATCCGGTGTCAAGGCCACCACTACACCCAGTCCTGGTGATGGGTGGGAGAATGCCAGCGATACCGCCGGATTGATGGTGAATATCGCGACGTGCAGTTACCTTGACCCTTGGATTGGAACCACAGTGGATCCGCCATCACCGCTGTGCTCCAGCAGCTCCAAGAGGCGGGAGCCGGTGCTCGAGTATAGGGAGCCAATGATCACAGCAATGCCGGTACTATAATCCTCTATATGGTCACGCTTAGCGGCTTGTTGCTGGATCTTCTCTCCTGTGGCTTGCTCTGCGATAAGTCCTTTGCATCTTCGGGTTTAGGAAGATTTTGTTGTTGTATATATGTTATCGTCTGTACAATGGTGAAGTCTTACTTCGATGGTCGATCGCCCCTCGGCTTTCACAAAAGTCCCTACCCTTCCATTCCCTGCCCTTCGTCCGCTCTTCATCTTCATGTTATCACTAGCATCGTTCATGATACGATCCTTCTTATTATCCCCTACTCCACTCTATCTCGCCGCGTACTTTGCTTTTTCGCTGCATGAGCGGACATATTGGACTATTCTATTTCGAAACAGGGACTCTGAATCTGTTCAGTTTCTTTTTTCCCCAAGTTCTGTCGTTACTCCTTCTCTACCCTACCGTGACGATTCCTTTAATCGGACTAGGCCCTAGGTATCTCCACTCACTTGAACTCAAAGCCTTGCACCCTTCGTCATGATGATGTTACATATTATCTACAAGTATCATATATCTCTCTTAGGTTAGCCCCTGCTTGCCACAGTATCCGTCTTGCTACTACTACAAGTCCTAAGTTATACAACTTTTCGTAGTGGTACTTGGCCAGGGCGGACCTTGACTCAATGGCGATATAAAGTCTAGCTTGACCATGTATGGTAAATTCAACAATGTTGACTCCTTAATACTTTTATTACGATACAGACAGTGAGATGGGATTTGATTTACGATTTACAGTAGAAATACAGCTGTATAAGATGTTGTACACTGGGAGTTATAGATTTCCGCTTGCCTGAACCAAGGGTTTCGATAATCAATGCTCCCCACTGGTAGTGGCGTAGCGGTCTTCGAGATCCTCCTGACCACCGAAACCTCCTTCGAAGTCTCTGTCCTGAGCGGAGGTTGTACTATCACGAGCAGGCTGCGTCTTATCAGCCGTGTTGAGCTGATCACGAATAGCAGCTATTTGGGCTTGTTCCTAGGATGAGATTAATGAAAAAATGACAGCAGAAAATACGGGTTGGAGAGTTGGGAAGTAGTTACCTTCTCGTGAATGAAACGCGCCTCTTCTGACTGTTCTCTGGCTTTCCAATTAGAATCCTGTATAGATCATGATGAACATTTTGTCACGCTAATATAATAGATATGGAGAAGTTAACCTGAGCAGTTGCACCTGAAGCAGACATTGTTTTGAATCGATGGTGGTGGTATGTACTTGAAGTTTGCTTGAAGTAAACCAACACCTACAACGTCATGGATGCAGTGGCGCTACAACGGCAGTTTAGTGCCGGGAATTGCCTCCTTCATTTACTCACTACATTCTTTTCCTTCAATGACCCAAATTACACAGGAGAAATCCAGGCCCGAGGAGCGTCAAGGCCTACTAGAGAGTGAGGTAGAGGGAGAAGGCGAGGATGCACAAGTAGAACAGGAACTAGCAGAAGAGCCCGCGGAGGATCCTCGTTTCCACCAGCCTACGCCATCGCCTTTCAAGCGGATACTCTTGCTTTTATTCATCGGTTTTCTGTTCTGGTTTGCTTTTGTGCTCGGAAGGGCTCGGGTATTACGGAGCAAGAAGCCTCAGATCATTTATGCCAACCGGTATTTATTAATATAATTTTGTTCAAGGTATAGTAGTTTGACTAGTCACCTTGCAGGTACTCGACAGAGCACAAGTACAGACCTGCTGCGAGTCCCATCATAACTGAGACTCTAAGTGACGGAAGACTGAGAATACGAGGCGCTGGACCGACCGCTATCGCTACACCTACACCCACTCCTACCAAAACCAAAATCAAAAAGAGAAAAACAGGGAAGAAGTTGGGAAAGAAGGCGAAGAAAGCCAAGAAGTTTACAGGCGCTTCAAAATAGGTGAGTGAACTACACTTCACCTGTTCTTCGCGCCATGAAGATTTCCTTCGTTTAGCTGGCTCTATGATGGGACGCTGCTTCATCTCAACCCAGTCTATCTTCGTCCTCGACACGTTCGTTCAATTAAATATACCTTTCGCTTCACCTTATCGGACGCTATCCGAATAGCACTGTGACTACCGTAAGCCGCAAACTTGCATTCTTTCAGGCTCGAGTTGTTCAGCATGTCAAATGGAGGGTTGTTCCAGTATACGGTTAAAGGAAGTTAATTGAGACAACTGGCTCAGGGACTAGGGGTCCAAATAAATCCTCTGTCTTATCGTCAAGATTGACTACACTTCAATCTAACACTCTCGCCCAGCGCTGAATGCTCTAGCTTTTGGTATTTTCCTCCTCAATATGTTCAGCCAGGTCTTACTTTACGTTCGCAATCTTTCAGCGCTGCAATTGCACTAGTTGTAGATTGCCCCACGTCTTAGACTCATGATGATGATGTAGTTTTACCAGGTTTCAATCAGGGCTTGAGACCCAGATATCCTTCATCGACTCTCTCCCGTGTGTTTGAACACAGGATGATTCAGGAACGAACTTGTTCAGACAGACACATATAAGCTTGCTGTCCTGCGCTCACCGCCCACTTCATTCCTGCCAAAACTTCATATTTGTTCAGTGCAAAGCTGATCCTTCAGTCTAATCATATAATTCATTCACCAAACGCATCGTCTTCTACACCCAACATGCAATTGCGCTTTGTAGTGGTCATTACAGCTATCGGAGCGATACTGTCGTCGGCTTCACCTTTGTCTGATATTCATGAACCGTGCTCAGATGATTCGGGTCAGCACAAATAATCCTTTATCCGTCCTCGAATTAAATTTACATTTTATCCCCCAGCCCTTTGCGCCCACCTTCCCGACCTCGAGGTGGACATAAATCTGGCAGATTCTACAATCATGCTCTTGAATACGGTGATCGATACTGCGGGTAACATATTTCGTGGCGTTTTCGGACGTCCAGCTCCTATACCTCACGTCGAGATATGAGGGAACCCACCGCGTCCTGGTAAAGGTGGTCAAATAGGTAGAACCCTTATACACACCGATTAGATCTTTAAACACAATTTATTTATACTCATCTCTGAGCCACTTGACTGCTTGTGTGAATACCATAATATAAATCTGCCTGCTTCTGCAAATCCTCCGACAGGTTGGACTTTCCCAGTTTGGTCCAAAGTGAGCCGATCGACTGTAGTACATTGGGATAAGCTGGCAAAAAATGAAGTTTCTCTTCCTCGATTGCATTCCGCAGTCGATTGAGTTCCTTCAGCGCTTTTTGCGGTGAAAGCTCAATCACTTTGTGCATATCAAAATCTCGTATCATTTTCCTCTTCTGGGTCGACCCCTCCTGATCAGTCCTTTCACAAGCCTCGCAACGGCAAGGGTCGATGTTGTAGGGCAGCAGCCAGAGATGACGCTCTACTCGCGGAAACTCTAGCGGGCAATACATCATTAGAATTTCTTCACCGATCCGGATCTTTCGAGTCACCACGGCATTGAAGGTAAACGTCGCTTCATCGAAATGACAAAGTACGTTTGGTGAACAGCTTGTTGAGGGAGAGTAGGGGTTTAGTTTAGTTGGAATGATGCTAGCGATCCTTACCTGTGGTTGATTCTCGAAGCAACCCTAGATACTATACGATACTCTTTGTAAACTCCGGATGTTTCAAAGTCCTCTTCGTCAATTCGGAACCCGTTGCAGCAAAGAACATACAGAGATCGAAATATATCCTTCCTCGAATCAATCACTGGGTTCAGCGAATATTCTGTGAGAAGAGCTCCAAAGCCATCACGGTTTGGAGGAAGGAAGTGTTTCTCTGCCGACTTCAGAATCTCACCAAGAACAGTGTTGGATATGAATGGGTTGACTTTTTTTCCATCAGCGGATGGGTCGAGATTTATATCAGTAGCAGCAATAAGGAACGGTCGCTCGCGCACGATTACGTCTCCAGGTTTGAAGGCGCGTTTCGCGAATACTCCAAGAGACAATAAAGGTGTACTCTGCACAACAACTAGACCATTTGGGAGTGGCACATACTTTCGAGGAAGATTTCTGTATTTCCGCCGCAATGTGTCGAGCACAACCTGTTCCCCTACGTAGAGGACAGTATCGTGTGCAGAAGAATCAGCAGCGTCTGAAATATTGGTAAATATCACTCTGTTCAAGACTGCCTCCTTCCAAGCATTCGTAGCAGCGAATTCCATGGAGTTGTGTGAATCCGGTGCAAATCAGTGAGGGATGAAGGGGGGAAAGAATGAAAGATATCAAGCTAGTAGCTCTAAAGACGCCTAGTGGGTGAGTCACGTACTTACTTCTGCCGCAGCTGGATCTCTCCGGAGTGGATAGTGCGCTCAATGATCTAGTAAGCTATATTGTTTGATGGAAAGGTTTACTGACATTTCATTCCTAAGAATGCGTGGGAATCCAAGGTAAATCTAGCTTTGCCCTTTCTCTGTCCGAACTGCCAACATCAGACTTCTGGACATCTCACCTTTCATCGCAGCTATGAGTGCCAGAACTCCTTTCATTCCCAACACCTCTCGTCCTGCTTCGCGCACCACTCACACGAAAGATAGCGTAGTTACCTCTACTCCTGCTAAAGATCCTTCCTTTGCTCCAGAATTCAATAATCTGTTGCACAGTGACATGCTCAAGTCGTCGCCCGCGCTTCAGCTCTCTTCTTCTCAAAACAAAGGCCCTGTTGTATCCGACCACGAAACTCCTTCCGCAAGAAATATGTCTGGCAAACCAAGCAATCTGAATGGCCTGTTGAAAAAATCTTCGGGAAAATCTTCGGGATCTCATAGCGACTTGAACTTGTCTGGACGAAAGTCAAACGCGAATCAAGTTTCGGGCTCTGCTAAAGAATCAGCTTTGACCAAATCACTCTCTATCCGACGCGACCAAGCTGGCACGCCTTCTGTCTTCGCCCCAAAGCCTCTCAATGCAGTTTCTGCAGCTGATTTACTTTTCTCGAGCTCTATCAAGTCTCCAGCGCTGCCTAATTGTCCTGTACCGAGCTTGCATCTTGCAAATGAGACGCATATACCCATGAAGAGTGAAGGGAATCCTTACCCAGTTTCTCAATACAAGTTCGGGAATGCGCCTCCTCAACGTGTTTTGTTGCACAGTGATGATTCTGCTACGAGGGCTATCCCTGCATCTTTGGTTGGCCTTATACCCAATCACGCTCACGATCGCACCACTAAGAAGCGCAGCAGAGCCGAACTTGACGCAGACGACGATGTGATCTATGCCAATCACATGGATTCAGGACCAACAAAGAGGTACAAGATCAATGAGCCATTGCAAGTTGATATGGACGCAAGATCCTTCATGGAGGAGGTACGCCGACTAGTATATGCATCACTTACAACCAAATCTAACACTGTATAATTCCACTACAGGCTGATCGTTTTCATCCCCAAGCTCGTTTCTCGCCTCAACTTCTCTCCAGCCCGATGGAAAGTGGAGAGTCGCCTCATTCCACGAGCCACGAACCTCATGACTACCGACAACGCACCAGTCCTCCTGTGCATCATCAAGGATTCAATCAGCATCAGCATCAATATTCCGAGAGAATGTCGCGGGATCATACTGTCATAGAAGGCGGTAACGGCAATGGCGACAGCGGAATTGGCCCACCGAGTCTCAGCAACGGGAGCAATGAGAGGGGAGGTGATGCATTAGATAAGCTTTTGGGATGTCAAGCCCACGTGTATATCGAGGATCATATGGAAAGATACGAGCAACTTGCAACGAAATGGAAGGATTGTTCAATGGAGGAATGGGTCAAAGGGGCTGATGGTGATTCTTTGAGAATCGCTTGCCATCATGTATATTGACCTGCCCGTGATTCAGAAATTATGGCCAAATATGTGAAGATATTGGATTTTGTATGTCATCTTCTGCTTGTGTACACTTCCGATCCTCATTCCCATCTCAGGTCAAAAATCATATGACGTGCGTGTAGGAGCAATTTGTTCAGCTTACGCTCACCCTTCACACAGAACCAAACTCAAGCTATTCACTTCCTTCGACCGGCAGTTAGAAGCTCATAACTCTGTCCTAAATGATCGCGCCAAGGTATTGGACGGTGTAAAGAGCAAATTGGTTGCCCAGAGCGGGAGTATACTGGCTTGATACTTTGCAATTGAACGGTAAAATTTCCACTATTTCTCTCATCTTGAGTAATAGCAATGCGATCGGACCGTAGCACAGATAAAGACCTGTAAGTAAAAGACTATCAACGAAAATCGCCGCGGATGCTTTTTTGTGCGACCGGAGTTGGGCGCTAAATAATATGACGAGCTAATCTTATTCACTTGGAGCTTTTGACTCTTTCTGCATGAAAGTTTTCACTACTCAGGTCAAAAACAGCTGCAAAACCGACTACAAATATTCAATGCGTTGGCGAAATCAAGTAACAAACGAGCAACACTTGGGTCCTGCGGGAGCTGACTAGCTGATCATGCCCATGATTCAGATTCATGATCGGGGGGCCCGAATTTATTTATGTATTTGCTTTTCGTTCTCCTTTACGTTTTCTCTGTCCGTCAACCATCAACCATGAACGACTCAACGTCAGCTTCTCGTCCTCAAATATGGTGGAGCAACAGTATATTCTTCGTCGCTGTACACTTAGCTGCCTTCAATGGAATTTACTGGCTACCTCCAACTATCATTTCTTGGCCAACTATTGCACTGACGTATGCGATGTGGCAACTTGCTGAGTTCGGGTCAGCTCAAGTGTTAACATATTCTCTTTTTCTTGCTCAAATTTATCCAGAATAACTATTGGTTATCACCGTTTATGGTCTCATCGAGCATTCCGCGCTACTGTCGGTGTTCGTCTAGTATTGGCAGTACTTGGATCAGCCGGTTTCCAAGGCTCTATCAAGGTAATTAGAATCTGGAATTTTGACTATCCACGTGGATACTGACACGGTAACAGTGGTGGTAGGTTCCATGATCCGTTGTTCACGTTGCAATATAGATTACATATTTTGAAAGGTGCCTTCGACACCGTCTTCACCATCGCTTCACCGATGATCCTGTTCACGATCCGTGAGTTCACGTTCAACACCCTCGTGCTACCTTTTCCTGACCAAGACATAGATACGCAGCAACACGAGGTCTTCTGTACTCTCATATGGGTTGGATTTTCTTCAAACCGACGTATACGCGGATGGAGCTTGTAGACCGAGAGGATTTAGATCGCGATCCAGGTGAGTTGTGCATTTCTTTCTTTCTGCCCTTCTTTAAATATTGTCACCCTAGTCGTGCGTTTTCAACACAAATACTACAGTAAGAAGAAACCTCTTCTGCCCTTTTGATATCTGATACTGAATCTGAACAGTACCATTGGCTCTATTCTTCGGGTTTGCTGTACCTCCGCTAATTGGAGCGTTGTGGCACGATGCTTTCGGCGCGTTTGTATGGGCAGGACTGGTTTCTAGGCTGGCAGTGTGGCATTGCACTTTCTTCGTCAACTCGTTCGCAAATTCCTCCGCCCAACGTCGCGTCTACATTCTCATAGTATTCCTATCACAGCCTGGCTCACTGGGACGGTCTGCAGCCTTTTTCGGATGAAAATACGTCTCGAGGCAATCTCGTGCGTAACATTCATCCCTGGCAATTTTGTCCCAGATATTGAGGTCAAAGATCACCCAGCTCTTGGCGGTTCTGACGAGCGGGGAAGGAAACCATAATTTCGTACGTAAACACGTTTTTGTACGTTGATCTTGACAAAACGGTGCTCAAGCCTCTTTTTCTGTCAGCACGTAAGATTTCGTATCCTCCAGCGATATCCTCCTATGTGCTGATGCTGCATATATACAAAGCACGCTTTCCCTCATGACTTTCGTTCAGGACCTTGGATCGCTACCTGGGATCCTTCTAAATGGGCCATCCTTATACTACATAAATTAGGCCTCGTATCCGGTCTTCGTCAAGCGCGAGAAGTCGACTACAAAGAAGCAATAGCTTACATGAATCACAAGTCTTTTCATGGCGTTCCGCCGAGCGCAGAGGACGATGAATACGACGGCGAAAGCAAAACAGCGGGTGATACATGTCAACAGTGGACGATTGCAAAAACCAAGGCGTATCTCAAGGAACATCCCACTCGGTGCCTTGTATTGCTGCATGGGTGGGTCGTGGACGTCACCTCTTACCTAGGTGAACACGTAAGTCCCTTTCGTTCTGTTCTTCTGGATCACAGAGTTGCGGGAGTTTCCCCGGTTTCTCTGTTACCCTTCTCGCTGACGACTCTATCTTTGCAGCCCGGTGGTGCTTCTCTATTACGCAAATACGCAGTAACTCCTGAAGACGACGAGGGAGCAGACCGGAAATGGCGCGATGCCTCTTGGGCTTTCGACGGAGGTTTGAACAATCATTCGCGAGCGGCTTGCAAAAGGATGAAAGAGCTCAGGGTGGCCAAAATCGAGACTGAGGCTGTATCATAATTTTAATTTTACTCGCTGGTGATACAAACAATCATGTAGATCTTAGATACTCATTCATATCTTTCAAGAATAGTGCATGTAGAAATTTGGAGAATGCGACTATAGTACAAGATAATATCTGGAATTAGATACTATAAGGATAGGAATTCGAAAGTACGAAGTACGAATGTGGTATCAGAATAATAAACTGGAATCACAATAACGCTGAAACTTGGGAGTTAAAAAACGTCCATATAATCGCGACATTTCTCTCGCAATCGGATCCAACGTCCGCCATTCCACTCCCTGACACGAGCCCAACCATCATGAGGAGCCATGTTTTCTATCCAAAGCAGAACGGAGCATAAGGCAAAGTCGGCATACGAAACTGAATAACCCATCACACAAACCCCGTCGCCGTCCAACGAATTCTTTTCCAGTATAGAAGAAAGGAAATCGAACTGCTCTTTCACCAGCTGCCAAGCCTGCTCCCTTTGCGGTCCAGGGGGGAGCGGATTCGCAGCATGTATATGTGTATGTAAGTGATAAACCGGAGGCTGGCTGCGCTCTGGAAGACCCTGGGCACTAAGAGGGACCATGATTGGCAGTAGAGGTTTCGCGAAAATTTCCTGGATATAATGAACAAATAGCGATTGCAGCGAGCGGGATCCTTCCGGGAATACCGGACGCGCGGGGTAGTAAGTTTCTAGATATTCTGCGATATTGCTTGGATTAGAGATGATCTCGGGACGACTTGAGTTGCGTGTTGGGTCTACGATGACGGGAAGAGTGTAGACAGGTCGTCCATCACTACGTACTGAGCTTGGAGGTGCTCCGATACTGCGCAGAGTGGTCTCGATGTTCTGGAACTCAACCCATTGCGTTCGATATCGGAGTCGCTTGTAATTCAGAACGAATCTAGACAAAAGAAGTTTTCAGAGTCAATAGTTGACCATGGATCAGTGATGTCAAACAAACCTAATTCGCCATATGTTAGGTGCCCATGGCTGAGAACTATGCCCTGGTGTATCATAGAGAATGATAACAGGAGTCGTGTTATTTGAGTTGTGAGAGGATCGAGAGGAGTAGTGAGGCGACATCTATGATTCGTTAAGAATCGTACTAGGAACTGATAGTGAACACGAGAACTCCGTTTTTACCTTTATAGTGGCATAAAGGTCGCTGGTACCAATATCGCGGATACACCGCATAATCAAGCGCTGGCTAGTTCAAAGGACCTCGCATAGCTCGTTATGCGATTGCTTGACTCCAAAGTATGGAAGTATGATTTTTGTGGGGATCCGAGTCCTAAGTCCTTGTACCGTCTTTCTTGGTCTTACCTGGTCATGCCGCGTCATCCTGCATTACTTTTCTCCTCGAACAGCACTGGGCCGATGATTGTCGCGCCGAGCTTCAATAGAAAATCAGAAAAGATGTCGCTTTAGTGTCGAGAGGCCAAAGGTCAGCTATTGTCAAAAGTGGTAAGGTCAGACTTCCAACTTTGTGCCCAATCAGTATCAATATAAACCCACCAGTCGTTGCTGCCGATGGCTGTAAACGCAGAGTGCTCAAGGAGAAGGAGCTGATGAGTCTGTGTCAATCATGACAATCTATACAATGATATCTCAGCGCTTACACACTACTGATTGTGAGTGAAACGCACTGCCGGTTGAGTACTATTAAATCAGTATATACTCGGTACTAGGGTGTAGGAACTCCGAGAGGTTATTTGTACCACGTATTAAGGGCGCGGTACGATGTTGAGCTTCTATTACTCTTGTTGCTTAATCCAAAAGCAACTCCGGGGTGCCAGAGTGGGCAAATCCGAAAATGATCAACCCGCCGTCAATGAGATTTAGCCGCTCGTTCGGTATCCGCCTCCGCCGCATCTCGACGCGACGACAAATGTACTTCATTCAACCGGGAAGGAATCGAATATTTACTCAGATTGACGCTTATTTCTATGAGTGGTCCTAGCTTAATCTACGCGCGAGTTGCCTGCTCATCTTGAGTATTTCTGAATCATGTTGACGCTGCTTGATTACACTGAGTGCCGGATGGAGAAATTACATATACGAGTAACCCCACCATAGTCTGTCATACAAGTTATTTATATGTGTATTCTAATACAGCTTCAACATTCCGAAATTACAGTCATTAGACGACAAAACACATACTAAAACCAAGAAAAGCAGACTTCCGAGCAACACAACGTTCTCTAAAAATAATTATAGATGAGTATTGCTTGGACTTCTGGATCTATAACGCTTATCAAATCTTAATGCTCCTGCATGTAGGGCTTGCACCTTTCCCACAGCCTCGCCCAGCGTCCTCCGTTCCAATTCTGTACTCGGGCCCAGTCTTGAGGTGCAATATGCACTACACAAGACAACGGGTTCAGCAATTGTTCTAGTCGGGGAAGCAACAACTGACCTATCCATAAGAGAATAGAGCACAGGACGAAATCAGCGTAGGACACCTCTCGACCCATAACAACTATCCCATCTCCGTCACCAGCGTTCTTCGCCATAATGGTATCGATAAAGTCAAACTGCTCTTTGACGGCGAGCCAAGCCTGTTCTCGCTGTGGTCCCAGGGGTAGTGGATTGCTCGAAGAGTAGCCTTGAGGGTTGTATGCGGCAGAAAGCGAGCTGGGGTTGTTTCGAAGATGACGTTGGTTCCGGTCAGAAAGTTGCTGGTGGCTTATGGGGACCATGATAGGAAGTAAAGGTTTGGCAAATACTTCCTGTATGTAATGAGCAAATAGCGATTGTAGGGCGCGAGATCCCGCTGGAAATACAGCAGGCGATGGGTATCTCGATTCGAGATATTCCGAGATGTTGTTCGTGTTAGATAATATCACGGGTGTATATGGCGTGTTGGTAGGATCTATCAGAACCGGGAGACTATACACTGACCGACCGTCACTTTTAATAACACTCGGAGGAGCACCTATACTGCGAAGAGTAGTTTCCACATCTGCAAATTCAACCCAAACAGTCTTGTATGGCAGTTGTTTGTAGTTAAGAATGAATCTGAGGCATTCTCACCTTCAGTAAGCCGGTCAATAATACCACAGAACATGAATGCTCACCGGATACGCCATATGTTGGGCGCCCACGATTGAGCATTATAGCCATGCTGAACGTTCGTATCATAAAGCGTTATGATTGAAGGTGAGTGACTTGTATGTCGTGAACGAAAAGCCATGAATACTTGAGTTTGATATACGACGACTCCTTTTGAAGGAATGAGTAGGTCCAAATTCCTGAAAAGGATACACAATTTGCGCGTTATAATCCCGGAAAGCAGTGGATTTTTAAGGCGTATAGTACTGACCCTACGACCAGCAACCCAGGAATTTTTCCGCATCTTGATTACGTTCAAATATTAGCCGTCGGACTGAACTATTGTCAATGTATGTATTACTAAGAAGCCTAAGTTGGACGAAGAAACAGAACCTCCCTCGTATGTTAGCCTGTGTCCACAATTGACTGGCTCATTCATCCCCGCGGATCTGTTTCGATCTTTCAAACGTCAGGTTTTTCAGGGTAGAAGCACAGAGAAGCTGCGGTCTCTATGCTTTCGCTATAGCATAGCTGATCAGAGCCGACTTCAAGTTGGCGGGGACGCATAGCTTTCGGAGTCTTTTGCGGATCAGCTTATCGTGATTTTGAATATGATGTCATGATACCATAGCTCTGCGCCTCCAATACTCGGAGTTTATGGTTAATATATGCTGAAAGCTGAACGTTGAACACTGCTGCTGGATCAAAGTACTCTGCTCCTCGAAAGGTCCAACAGGTGAGTAACAGTTTAACAGTTTAAACGAGCAAACATAGAGTTTCTTTCTCACCGACCTTACAGTTTGTCACCTACCTATCGAGTCAAAGCTATACAATGGCTACACTACCACTTCGAAAACATTAAATTAGTCATTACCTCGAATAATCAGTCATTTGCCTCACAATTAGCAATTTCTTCCTGGTCAACCATATTGAATGGGAAACTCGAATCTTCAAAACTAAGACGACCTAGATATTTGTAGATCACTATCAATGTGTCTGTGGGTCATAATGTATAGGATATATCCGATAAAGGAAGGCAAGCGCTTCAGAATGACTCACAACGATAGGAATGGATCTTGAAATCTTGAGTGCGTGTCCTCATGCGACTCGTTAGGATGTCCCTGTCCTCGAAAATATACCTGCAGAAGGAAGAAAATGAGTGAACCGAGCATGGAGGAAGTAGATGCGACACTCTCACAGTAACGGTGTGATAAAAACATGTGAATTATCATAGTGACACCACATAATATACAAAATCTTTCAATCGTTCAATCGCTGCGTACGCCTGTATTTCCTGTGGCGATGGCCTCTTTACCGACGTTGCCAAGATTTACGCTAGCGATGCGAGAAATGCGTCTAAACACCCTTTGGATAGTCTCGATAGAACCGTGGCGTTCGGTAAATAAGGGACCGCAACGAGGATCTGTATAAATACGCTAGGAACTGATAGTGGGACGTCGTTTTGTTCGACATTGTACCATCGTGACAATCAAAGGCACAGCCTGTGTGACGGCGTGAGCAATGAAGGACACATTGTGAAGTTTATGGGATGAATACTTTCGGAGACGGGTCAGTCTATACCGAAACGATAGAAACACTGTGAAGAGACGACCATGCATACGGAGGGTCGCCAGAGAAGCCCATTGAATGATTTCGTCCATGTAATATCAGATACTGAAGGACTGTCGTCAATTGTCCCTCGCGGAGGTCATTCAAGCCGAAGGTGTGGCGAAGCTCGCAAAAGTTGAAACATACGTGTACTTAATGCGCAAGGTCGGCCCTCTACGTGCTCCATATCAAAATAAACCGCTTGCAAATACATAGACCGCTAGTGGGCACAGGAGGAAATGAAATGTCTGGAGAAAGTGAGACCCACAGCGAGGCATTGAAATTGAAGAAACCAGCGGGATGCATGTGAGATGAGTTCACTGACGGTACTGATCATGAGCGCGCTAACAAGAATTCGCTTTTCCTCCTCGTATATCTGCGATCATATAGAAATTATGGACCAAAGCGCAGGTGGATAACGCGACGTTCCGCCATTTTCGACAGACAAGGGAAAGAGGGTACAGATTGTCGCAGAGGCTGGGTTCGGGATCAGCCAGGAAATCATCGATCCTTGTATCCGTTGTTGGGACGGGCTTCATAACAAAGGAGCTTGCGTATGCCCGAAAGCGCACACAAAAGTTGACAGTAATTTCATCGTCCCTTGCAATGAGCTCGTCAATTATTGGTATCTGATGAGATGGAGGCTCATTGTTGTTCAAGAGAAAAGTCAAGTTCAACACTTGGACTCCGAATTTCTTCGCTGGTCGACTCATCGTCGATAGTTTGGGATAAGACCTATACGAATGAGAGGAAGTCAATGACAGCAGGTACTTCGGGGACACCAAAATTTTGACTCCGAATGAGCCGAAGGATCTTCGTGACTCTAAGGCTACCATGTGACCGAGAGACCGCCTTTTTCCACCGTCGCACCCCTCGCAACTCTATCGTTCGTCTCTAACGCAGTATCATCAGTTGACGTTCAATGCGCTTTAACAATCAATACTGTGACGGAAACGCGTGACTCTGCTTGTCGCTCAGTCAGCCCATATCAACAGACATGAGCACAGCAAACGCCTTCTTCCTTTGACACCAGCAGTCTTCCTTCGCAAAATGCAAATTTTCGTTAAAACTCTGGTAGGCAAAACGATCATACTCAATGTTGAGTCGGTGGACACGGTCGATAGTGTGAATCAAAAGATTCAGGATAAAGAAGGGTGAGTTGTGATAGTATTCAAAATCATCGAATCTTTTTAACGTCCATTCAGTGTACCATCTTCTCAGTTGCGTCTCATTTACAATAACAAACAGCTTGAGAATGGACACATCTTGTCTGATTACGGCATTGAGAAGGAGTCTACGCTTCATTTGGTTCTGAGGCGCGTACCAAGTGGATTATATTATCTTTGTAACTTACCTTTGGCTAGATTACCTTGCTGCACTCCTGTCGGAAACAGTGGTAGCTGCCCTTAGCCATACCAAATTGTGTGTTTCTTGCAAATATGCATAATACATTATCACAATCTATCGTTCAGCAAGTGAAAAACGCCCACACTGAAAAGTCAGAAAGTCAGTATAAATCGCACTCAAGCGCTCATGCCTCACCTCATGTCACACATTGCACAACGCGTTCGCATGTCTACTAGTAGGTGCGTCACCTCATGATCAAATACTTTGTTTGCATGCCATTTAGAAGGCTTGCGCCACGCGAAGTCCAAGCTTTCCGCGGGCTGTTGATAGTATGAAGTCCCAAATCACAAGGGATTGAACTGCTCTGTTAGCGCAGAACATTGACGTGTCTAGCTCACCCATCGAAGCTTCGGAGTTGCTTTCTCACCCGGATTTACCTGAAAGTCCTAGTCTCTCACGTTACAAGGCTAAATTCGAACACCTTATAAATCAACACCAGTATGCCATAACTGTTATGTTATCTTTGCCAGTTTCTCATTGTCAAGACACAGGTTGGGTTCCGAAGTTGGCCACGGACAGTCAGCACATCAGGCCTTAAACTCAATATCGCTACTTGGGCACATCTTCGGACAAACTGCCTCCCCTGTGCATTTTATCGCGCATGCATTCATAATGCATATGTCTATGAACATTCAAACCTCTAAATAGACCCCCATCCAAATCATCCAACATCGTGCTCCTGCAGCCACTTCATGTGCAAAATCCTTCGAGCGCTGGATCGAATATGATTTTGGGCACGATAGAAAGGAGGTGAAAATCTCTAGAATATTGTCGTGTGAATGTTGAATATCTGGTTTTGAACGTCGTGTACCAGTCTTGATGAACGCGCGCAACGAAGTCCATCGGGTTTCCGGCACGATACTGCTTGATTGGCAGCTTCGTCAAGGCTGAAGCAGTGGCCTTTGACGAGGCGTGACTCCACCCATAGCCTAGGTCCAGCCGTCTCTACACATCCTGATGTCGATCTGATAAACCGAAGAGGGCATTTGCGCTCTAGTTCTACTTCTTGATGTCAATTTTGGAACAACCTCGCCTTTTCATCTGGTCAATGTTCTTAATGACCTCTACTCATCAGGCCTAGTGTGTGGTTTGACGGATGAAAGTCCGGCCTACTACATCTCAGCGAGATCTGAATGCTCAGGTGCTACAAATGCTACGGAACCACCCATCTACTACTTTGGCGACGTTGGAATGTGTTCTGCAGAACGTGAATGACGTTTACTGTTCCTCCAGGTGGGGTTCGCAAAGAGATCATCTGGATCCCTGATTGAATGCACTGTTTCTTTGGTAGGATTCCACATTGCTCTACCTGCATCGGACTGCATGTTCAAAGCTATATTCAGAATATTTTTGTAGTACGTAGTCCGAGCTTTGCCCTTATATGCTACACCAGAGCTCACTGTTGCGTTCAACTTCAACATGAGTTCGAAAGGCTTGCCCCGTATCGATTATGTTGTTTCCCACGACAACGTTTATGGAGCTCCTTTCAAATTAGACGTTGCATAACCTTCTTTCGAACTGGTTCCGACCTGTACAAATCCTGTCCGCCTGATTCTCGAGTCAGAAGCATTCCCGATACTGCATCAATAGAGATATCAATGGCATATGATTCTCTCACCAGCACAACCATCCTAATAATGTTCCCTCAGTTCACAGTCCTCAATTTTACCAAGCTGAGAACGAATCACGCGGCAATGCTGCATACGACTCACTCTGCTCTTGGCTTTTTCGTCCAAACCATCCACACTCATGCCTCGGAAACCTTATAAAAAGCCTGCACTCCCTCGAAGGTTTTGTCCAAGCGAATCAGTGACTCCCAGTTTTACTCTTCGCGACTTTCATCATGCCTTCCACGCTGCTCACGGTGCTCGGTGTGTTTCTGAGCTTTACTACCCTGGTGTCATCTTTGGGAACGTCGTGTTCCGCGCCTCTTGGTGCTGGCACCGCCGCGCCGTCTGGTTTGTTCTCCATCGATCTCGCGTTAGAGTTAGCTTTACACCTACCGCATAGATCCATTTTGGATGCAGAATATTAAGCATCAGGGTACAGCCGCCTTCAACTCCAACCCGAGTGGTTACCAGGTATTTCGCAACGTGAAGGATTTCGGCGCCAAAGGAGATGGTGTGACTGACGACACCGCTGCTATCAAGTTCGTGGTTAGATCATGATCCCCATGCTTGATCTCTGATATTGATATCTTCAGCAATGCTATCTCATCGGGAGGTCGATGTGGAGGAGGTTCTTGTGCATCATCAACGTTCAATGTTTTTTCTTGATTTTTTAAGCATCATCGTTAACTGAACGAATCATAGCGTTTCCCCGGCTGTGGTATTCTTCCCTCAAGGAACCTATCTCGTCTCTTCACCCCTCATTGCATACTATTACACCCAACTGATCGGCGACGCTCGAAACCCTCCTACCCTCCTTGCATCACCCTCTTTCGTTGGTATGGCCGTCATCGGTGGGTAACATATTGTGTACCTTCTACTTCGTCTACCGTCCTCAAATGATTCACAGATGCTGATCCATACATTCCGAACGGAGGTGGTGAGTGACTATAAAAAATCTTTATATAACATCTGCTTATGCTTTTGAAGGCGCGCAGTGGTACACGAATCAGAGTACGTTCCTCCGCCTACATTGAATCTTCTACAACGATGACGAACATCATCTCCCACAGACAACTTGTGAGCTATGATTCCAAATGTAGAACGAATTGAAATGCTCACCTATTTCAGCTTCCGCTCTGTACGAAACTTCGTGATTGACGTCAGACAGTGGGTCTTTTCCATTCTCGAACTCCTTTGTATCTTACTTTGGAATATTCAACAGAGTCCCTGCTACGGACTCCCAAGGAACCGGTATTCACTGGCAGGTAATCTCATCGATCTTTCTCGGCAGGATGAAGATGGTATTGATTCAACCATTCAGGTGGCGCAAGCGACCAGCCTGATGAATATCGTCTTTGAAATGTCCACAGCAGCTGACACCGCACATCAGGGTGTGTCCATATGCGATTTTACATGACGCTGTCCAAAATCAACGTCTTTAGGTATCTGGATGGAGAATGGCTCTGGAGGCTTCATGGGTGATTTGGTGAGCCTCAGAAGAGCCTGAATAAAAAATATGATGAACTGACCGTTACATTCAGATCTTCAATGTGAGAGTTAATTCCTTCACTTATTAATCCCGAATCTGATTTCACAGATAGGGAGGTAAATTTGGGATGTGGGTCGGCAACCAACAGTAAGCTATATCAATGCTTCCCCACCCCCCCAGGGACTTATATTGATCGTGCAATGTACCAAGATTCACTGTTCGAAATATCACTGTCAACAATGCCAATACTGCCGTCTTTGGGGTCTGGAATTGGGGTGTGTTGATTCATTGGACCTTGCGTCAAAAAGCTAAATATACTTTCATAGGATGGACTTTTCAAGGGGTCAATATCAACAACTGTCAAGTTCGTGCCGATTATCCAAACTAACATGTACATTAATGAGTCCTCGATTTATTCCAGGTGGGTTTCGACCTTACGACTGGTGGGTTGACCCAATCAGACCAGGTATGCAGTGCACGTTCTCAGATACCTCATAGAACTGATGAATTCATTTGTATGTAGACCGTTGGCGCGGAAGCTATTATCGACGCCGTTGTATCTAACACACCGATTTTCGTTCGCACATCGCAAGCGAGCAACGGCAAACTTGCCGGCTCTATTGTTATCAATAATGCCAAGCTAACGAACGTCCCCACCGCAGTTGGTGTGGTTGGAGGTGCTACTGTGCTTGCTGGTGGCACGACTACCATAGCCTCATGGGGTCAAGGAAATGTTTTCAAAGGAACCAATGGCGCACCAACGTTCACCCAAGGAACTATCCCTACACCGAACAAGGCTTCCTCATTGCTAGATAGTGCAGGCCATATTTTCGGAAAAATGCATCCCCAGTATGCTGATTACGCTGTCAGTCAATTTGTCAGTGTCAAGGACAATGGTGCAAAGGGAGATGGTCACACAGATGATACCGCCGCGCTCAATGCGATATTTGCCCAGGTTTGTCATTCAATGGCACCCAAAGGTTATTTCTCATTATTTTCCGCAGTTTTCGGGCTGCAAGATCATCTTCTTTGATGCTGGAACGTATATTGTGACCCAGACCCTCACGATACCTGCAGGCACTCAACTAGTCGGAGAAGGCTGGTCTGTTATTGCGGGATCAGGGGCCGCTTTCCAAAATATAAACAGTCCGGAGCCGGTCGTGCAAGTGGGAGCTGCGAACTCGCAAGGTATTATGGAAATCAGCGATATAATATTTAGCACCGTAGGACCTAGTATGCACTTTCTTAACCTAATTTTCAAATTTCATTCTGAACGTACACCATTGCAGCTCCGGGTGCGATAGTGGTGGAATGGAATGTCAAACAACCTGCTGGGCAAAACGGTGGAGCTGGAATGTGGGATTCACACATTAGACTGGGAGGCGGTATGATGCCTCGATTTCTTGCTTCATTCCATGAATTGATTGCCTTCATAGCTGCGGGAACCAACCTCGAAACTGCACAGTGCCCCTCCAGTGGTAGCGGAGGAACAACTGCGTGCTTCGCTGCTTTCCTTGCTTTATATCTGACGACTGGGTCCACTGCTTATCTTGAGGTATATAAAGCATTTACAACTTTGCGAGTACATTTAACTGACTCTTCTTTCCCATAGGGTAATCTAGCTTTATCACTTGTGCGCTGAATGTGCTGACTCTATTTTTAGGTACATGGGTGCGATTCGAATATTTTTCCAATTTATGTACATTGTACTGAAATTATTGCTATCTTTTACAAGGTTTGGTTGGCTGGTATGTGTGATTGACTTTGGTCAAATAGAATATTGATCTTCTTTACAGATCATGACCTCGACGGGGATGGCGTGTCGCAGCTAGAACTGTTTTCTGGAAGAGGCATCCTCTCAGAGTCTGCGGGTCCCGTTTGGATGATTGGCACAGGTATGATCAACAGAATGCTCGTGTCTGGTACTATCTGATTGTCTTTTATATATACTAGCTTGTAAGGATCTGTGTCAACATTATCGATTGAACAAACATAGCTGATCACAGATCTTCTTAAGCCGAACATCATGCGCTATACCAATATTCTTTGGTGAATGCCCAAAATCATTACATGGGTCTGATTCAAACCGAGACGGTGAGAATCCTGAAATTCGCGTAGAACACTATCTCATACACTATCTCATGTAGCCCTATTATCAGCCGAGCCCTGCTGTGCCTTCGCCTTTCTCGGTGAATTCTGCATTCGGTGATCCAACAACCTTTGCTGGAAGTAGCGCTTGGGCACTTCATGTCTCTTCCTCTTCCAATATTCTAGTATTCGGTAAGAAATTGATGCAATCCATTGTCTTAAACTCGTGAACTGATCCTCTGTGCGTAGGAGCTGGGCTTTACAGCTTTTTCCAGGTTTGTCCTTCATTCACTGAGATTTGAGATTTACCCTTTGATCAAACCTTTGCGTTCAGAGCTTTGGGCAAAACTGTTTAGACACCAGCAATTGCCAATCGCAGATCATAAATGTTGATTCTACTTCATCGATCAACTTGTATAGTGTCTCCACGGTCGGGACAACGTTCCAGATCAGCGTCAACAACAATGGTATCGTGAACGAGTCGGGGAATGTGGACGGGTTCGCCTCGACTATAACTAGCTGGAGCCAGAGTTAAAGAAATATATGGCGACATGATGTAATGCCCTTGTCACGCAGTTTCGACATACGTCCAGGTATATATATATACGGAGTATCTGACTCGTGAATTCAAGTCTTTCCCGTCATTGCTCAACGTTGGCAATACCCTCTTACAACTCATTTCCCAATCTTCTCTTACCAACGGTTCATCAACTGACACGAGCTTTAGCCATCAATTGAATTTTGCATCTGATTTATCTGATTTATCTATACCGCAAGATCGTCCACACGCGTTCTCAATCACGCTTCAGTAACTACTGCGCCAAAGATACATATAGTATCACTGACTCTCGTGGATGTAAACCCACGAGTAAGCGCTTTTGCCATTCTTCATCGTGACGAAGCATGTGTGTATGTAAATGTGTGTGACAACCACAAGTATGCTTTTTGAAAACCCCAGCGAGTTCGGGATTTAAAGGTACATACAACTCGTCAAATCTTTTGCCACTTTCATTATGGCTCCTGCTCTCCTTCTCTGGCTCGGTTTGACTCTCAGCTGTTCAACACTTGTTCAATCCCTAGGAACATCATGCTCCACTCCTTTGGCGTCCGGGACAGCAGCAGCTTCCGATCCTTATTGGCTTGAGAGCATCACGCATCAAGGGACTGCAGCCTACAATGCTGACCCCAGCTCCTATCAGGTTTTCAGAAATGTGATGGACTTTGGTGCTAAAGGTGTGTCTTTCTGCGTACGCTGAATTCATTTAATTCGATACTGAATAAAGGCCTGAACACAGGTGATGGTGTGACTGACGATACTGCTGCTATAAAGTAGGCTTCAGGCGGATCAGTGTGAATAGACATCTCATCGTTGCCTGTCTTGTTGTCCTGTAGCTCTGCTATCTCAAGTGGAGACCGGTGTGGACTCGGGTCCTGCAATTCCAGCACGTACGTTGTCTCTTGAGTGCACAGACTCTTCATCTGAGTATTATATCGTGGTTGCAGCGTCACCCCTGCAGTTGTCTTCTTCCCTTCTGGGTGAGTTGATTCGGGCGTGCTGAATCTTTGTATTGCTCATTATTCGGGAAACAGGACTTATCTCGTGTCTACACCGCTTGACTTGTATTACTATACACAACTAATTGGAGACGCTAAAAACCCTCCTACCTTGCTTGCTTCTGCTGCTTTCGCTGGAATGGCTGTCATTGGTGGGATATTTTGTGCCTAGACTCGCTCCATCGCAATCGCCTAAATATGTTCCAGACGCAGACATATACCTTGCTGGAGGGTCGGAATGGTATGCCCCGACGAACAACTTGTACGCTCTCCGTCAACCTATGTGAAGTTCATCACGCTGACACCTTTCTTCTTCCAGTTTTCGGTCTGTCAGGAACTTCATCATCGACTTGACACAGTGAGTTATCATGAAGACTTAAGACTACATGTTCTAAGCTTCCATGTTTAGAGTCCCTGCCACCAACTCCGAAGGCACAGGAATACACTGGCAGGTGAAACTGAGTCTATAGATCGAAATAGGCCAACTTGAGCGAGTTGCATACAGGTTTCCCAAGGTACTTCTTTAATGAATATCGTGTTTGAAATGTCTACAGAAGCGGATACCGCCCACCAAGGTGTGTTTCTCATCATAAATTTTCACAACTGGCTTCTCAACTCGGATCAGGGATATGGATGGAGAATGGCAGGTGAGTTCTCCCGTTCCGAACCATCCTAGATTCAACTGAACTGCAATTCTCAGCGGGGGCTTTATGGGCGATATGGTATTCAACGTACGCTTGAGTTTCCGACATATTCATCGGATATAACTAATAATTTGCCAACGGAGTAGGGAGGTAAATTTGGTATATGGGGCGGTAATCAACAGTCAGTCCATTGTTTGTTTGGCTCGTGTGTCACTGCTCTGTTTAAACTGGTTCAGGTTCACAGTGCGGAATGTCTCAATGAACAACGTCCAGACAGCGATATATGGTCTTTGGAATTGGGGTAAGTGACCGTCTTACATTATTCGTGCAAGTGCTTATTTTCTCTCTGGTAGCGTACACGTTTCAAGGAGTGACAATTAACAACTGTCAAGTTAGCTTCCCTTCGAAACCTGCTGATGAGTATAATATTTATTCATGCGCGCATAGGTTGGCTTTGATCTTGCGACTGGTGGTATCACGGAGGCTACTCAAGTACGTCAAGTGTTTTTCGTTGGCTCTCCGAGTATAGTAATTGATTCTTGCTCAGAGTGTTGGCGGAGAAGCCATCATTGACGCGGTTGTGATCAATACGCCAATATTTGTACGTACTTCAGAAGCCAGCACTTCCCTTGCAGGCTCCATTGTCATCAACAACGCCCAATTGACCAATGTGAGCATCGCAGTGGGTGTTCTCAATGGAGAAACGGTGCTGCAGGGAAGTACGGGCTCCTTGACGATCGATTCATGGGGACAAGGGAATGTCTACTCTGGGACATCGACCACAGGAACGTTTACGCAGGGTGATATTGTTTCTGCATCCAAACCATCATCTTTACTAGACAGTGCCGGGCGTCTTGTAGGGAAGATGCACCCTCAATATGCAGACTATGCTGTCGATCAGTTTATCAGCGTCAAAAGTAATGGAGCCAAGGGTGATGGAACGACTGACGACACTGCCGCCCTTCAAGCTGTCTTCGATGCAGTAAGGGACCTTGCTTCTTGTTACCAAAGCTATACTCAGGCAATCATGTAGTACAGCGGATGCGCTATCATTTTCTTCGATGCAGGAACGTACATTGTAACTTCGACGCTCCAAATCCCTGCTGGAACCCAGATGGTTGGGGAGGCATGGTCGGTCATTGCTGGATCTGGCTCTGCTTTCGAGGATCAGACCAATCCTCAGGTAGTGGTGCAGGTAGGAGCCGAAAATTCTCAAGGAATCATGGAAATATCAGACATAATTTTTACCACTGTGGGACCAAGTAAGGCGTGCTCTCCTTTCTTAGTTGCATCCTAAGTATTTCCCTATCTCAGCTGCCGGTGCCATTGTAGTCGAGTGGAATGTGCAGGAACCCTCGGGTAACAGCGCTGGCGCTGGTATGTGGGACTCGCACATCAGACTTGGCGGTGGTGAGTCGTAGCTTCCTTTGCACCATTGTCAGACGGACATTAAGATTTTCAGCCATTGGTACCAACCTTGAGACGAATTGCCCTGCAGACGGTAGTGGGGGAACGGCTGACTGCTTTGCGGCTTACATGGCACTGCATCTGACTGCATCATCATCTGCATATCTCGAAGGTAGGTAAGCCACTGGCTTTCTGTCTGGTATTAGACACTCACTCTTTTCAACAGGGTTCGTGAATCGTTCTTGTATACTGTGACTGAAAATTGAGCAATTCTTCAGTACATGGGTATGGCTCGCTGGTGCGTTTCAGTTGCTGTTTGATAGCTATAGCATTGGTCTGAGCATGTTCTTCACTTACAGATCATGACCTCGATGGCGATGGATATACTCAGATCACTCTGTATTCTGGACGTGGGATCTATTCAGAGTCTGCAGGGCCAGTCTGGATGATCGGCGCTGGTACGTTCTCTTTCTGTTCTTGACCATGTAGACTTCTCACTGTGATCATGATTGCTGAACAGCTTGTGAGTGAACTTCGACTGACTCAAAAACTTCGAATCCAATCAACCAATGGAATCGCATTTTAGCTGAACATCATTCGTTATATCAACTACAGCTTGACAATGCGCAAAATCATTATCTTGGATTGTTCCAAACGGAAATAGTGCGTCTCTTCAATCACCCTTAGTATGACCCATCTCTAACTAAGATTTATAGCCATACTGTGAGTATAGTCAGTATCGTGCTCAAGATACACTCTGATGTCCTGCGAAGACCAACCCAACCCACAGTCACCATCACCGTTTACTTCTAGTACCACCTATAACGACCCGACTACGTTTGACTCCGGCTTTGCATGGGCTGTCAATGTGGTTAGCTCGACTGATATTATCTTTTTTGGTGCTGGTCTATATAGCTTCTATGATGTAAGGGATATGGATATTTCAATGACCCATATGTACAAAGTTGGCTGATCATTGCATCTTGATAGGACTACACACAAGATTGTTTAGACACTATGTCCTGCCAGCCTCAACTCCTGAATATAGATTCTGGGTCTTCGGTCACTATCTACAGCCTCTCAACCATCGGCGCAGTGTACCAACTCAGCGTCGAGAACACTGGGATCATCAATCAAAGCGACAATGTTGATGGATACCAGTCAACAGTCACCGTCTGGAGCTCCTCATAACTTGATATGGATAAATGTAAATGCAAATATTTTGCTCCTCGGTCGTTGCAACCTCTTGCAGCAGTAGTATACAGCTCGTGTATAGAAACATATTTGTTGTTGGATTGCACGTTCGCTGCATGATTCACTTGCCTCAGTGCAATTTTTTCAATAATCTAAGATGGAGCGCTCGAGCCAAGCGCCTAAATGTTTATTGATGTCCTTGTCCTCGCTTGTCTTTACAACCACGATGCATCCACGATGACACCATCCGGTATAACCATCGAACAAGGATGGAACTGAGGAGGCTCAGCACAGATGCAACAGCCAGAACATCATCTAGCCTCGTATCTGCTTTCCAATTCGACTCCTTGAGACTGCTTCATATTTTCAAGCAGTTATCCCCCACCACAAACGCCAAGTTTAAGTTTTCCCCTCAAACTGATTTTTTGCCGCTGAGTATCAGCCCTCCGTGCTCGTACAAAAATCTCCTCTACACGCACTTTCTTTTGAAGGGAGCTTCCTTGCACACGACCAAACCAGAGAACCAGGACAGCATGTCTGTTCATTCTTTTGTCGACAACAACTCTTCGAAATCCTCTTCTTCCGCATCTTCATCATACTCCTCCATCTCTTCATCCTCATACACGACTTCTGTTAGCAGTCTGCCTTCAGATGCCACAGACACAACACTCACGACAGAATCCTCGATGATGCTTCACTGGAGGGAGGAAGTAGAAATACACACAATAACTCCACCTAAACTACCTTCAGATCAATTAGCTCGTCATCAGCGTAGGAGTTCGCGGGAACTCGAGCGCGGACGCCACAGAGCACATCATCGCAATCGGCTTCATTCATGTAAAAGGGCCCGAAGTCACGAAGTCTATCGCGAGCGAGAGTTCAGTGAGTGTTTCCCGGGCTATCACTTGTTTTCTTTTGCTAAGAGAATTTTCTGTTTAGCACGAGATTTCTTCTTGATCATTACTTTTTGTTTCGCGTTAGCATGTTGTCTGATTTGCATGGGACGCCCTTTCGCTCTTGCGGCTGCTTTTGACAGGTTCATTGGCTGAGCAGCGGTTAAATTACTGGACACACCACCATCTATGTTACCCTATCACTCTATGAAGCACATCCTTTTTTTGAACGCCCAAGCGGGCTAGTCAATATCATCACATCTTGTTGTATCTATAGCTAACGCCATAGCGTTGAAAAAGCGAGCAAATTTCTTGTTCTATGATACATGTAGAATTTCAAATTGTGCTAGGTGGGTGTACATTGAATTCTGAAAACTCACACCCGAGGAGGCGATTCTTCCATTGAGTAAATTACACCACCTCTGTATACTCAATCTCTTCCTTTTCTGTAACAGACGTTCTCGAGGAAGACTTGAGACCCTGCTCTTTGCCCTTATAGACATGTTGTTCTTTTTCGACAGAGCCCATCACCGCACTGTGCGCACGCCTTGAAGGAAGTCCAGGAGCGAAGATGTCGTCCATACGTTCGAGAGGCACCTGCTTCGTTTCTGGCACATAGAAAAACACAAAAGGAATCGATACAATCATCAAGCTTGCAAAAAACAGATAAACGCCGTATCCCATTGCAGTGAACATTTGGGGAGTGAATCGCGCGATAAGGAACCTACAGCGGCAACCGTTATATATTTGAATGTAGTTTTCGAATTATAAGAATGCTTACGCGTAGAGCCAGTTACTAGCCGCCATGCAAGCTTGAGAGAAGACTCTGACGTGCTGAGGGAATATTTCGGCAGTGTATACCCAAGGCGTGCCGTTCCACGTCGGACTATAAAAGACAGTCCACAAGTAAAAGAATGCGACTAAGGATTTGCCTTCGTCAATGTCATGATTTCCTTAGAATACATTGTATACTTGCTAGCGCTTTTCCCTCCAGAGGTCAGAGATGTGGTTGGATGTTCTGCAGGCTTGGCAACTGCAATGTACGCGGCGATATAGTACATGCAGACGGCACCTCCAGCAGAACCGCCAATGAGAACAGCCCTTCTTCCGAATTGGTCCACCAGATAGAGAAGCCAAATCAAGGCACCGACTAGTTTGATGATGCCGTATACACCTGTAGTCAGTAAACCGCTGTTTTGACCAGTGACCCCAATTGACTTGAAGATAGTGGGGCTAAACAAACTGTGAGGACGGCTCCAGTCGAAAACACAACGACGTACGAGTAGTAATTAATAGCATTGATCCCTGTAGCATTCTGCCACACGAACATCGACGAACCGAGAAGCAACCGCAGCACGAGAGCTTTCGAAGCAAACACAGCCCGAGCAGGTCCTAAAAATCCAGCGCCAGCCAAACTCCTTTCATGTTGGATCGTTGCATCGATAGAAGCTATTTCCTCCACAATGTAAGGGTGCGCGGGTGAAAGGTGTCGGATGTACGATAAGGATTCCACAGCATCATCGTTGCGGTCGCGAGAGACCAGCCATCTAGGAGACTCGCGTAAAAAGAGCGAACCAATGAGGAGAAGACCACCAGGCTTGACGAAGATGCGTGAGATTAAAGACGCGTGAGGATACGTGAGGACGACTTACGATGAGCTGAACCGCAAATGCAATAAGCCACTGTTTATGACCGGCAAGAATGTGCAAGGAAACACCATAGTTGATCCAAAAGCCAACCACACCGCCAATCTGCCACATGAGCTCATACAGCCCAATTAGACGACCCCGTATAGCAGGGGGAGCAATTTCAGCAACATAAATGGGCTATCAAATAGTTCAGTCAAAAAATTCATAATGTATTGAAATCTTCTAACAGCAAGGTTTGAGGCAACACCGATGGCCATACCCGCAATGACGCGACCAGCATATATAGTTCCTAGGCCGATGGATGAACTTCCTCCCATATGAGCGAGGAGGAACAGGTTACAGAGAATAACTTACTTGGCAACCGTCTGAAGAATGGCGCCAATGACGAAAATCGCAGCAGATATAAACAAGCCCCATTTCCTACCCAAGAAATACCCGATAGGATAACCAAAGATAGCACCAAAAAAGGAACTGGAAATTCAATTTCATGAGATATTCTCCAACAGTGAGAGCGAACCAAGCATATCCACCCAGCTTGATACATAGAGACAATATTCGCAGAAATTATATCGAGTTCCGCAGTAGATTTCGTCGTAAGAGAGAACTCTGTCTTGAAGCTTGCAAGCGTAATCGACGTGCCAATGAAGGCAGAGTCATAGCCAATCATAGCTGCAGCAAAAGTTGCAATGATGGCATTCATGTATACCCGCCAGTTATACACTTCTGGAGGGGTTGGACGATCCTCAATTTTGGAGAGCTTACCCATGTCGGTCTGTGGCAGGGATTCGTGGCAATCATGACTGTCTGTTATTTAAAGTGAAATCCAATGTATATCAGAAATGCGGGGAAGAAGTTGATGGCAAAAACGAAAACATGGCATTGGACAATCTTGGGATTCTAGTCATGAGGGCTTTCATATATTGAGAGATAATGAGATCCATCCGAAGATGGGGCGCCGCAGCGGAAGAGCAGTGAATACACGAGCTACAAAGCTCAATCACGTAGTGTAGATTGCAACGTCAGTCGGGGTCAGTCAGCCTGAAAGCACAGTTGCAAAAGTGATTAAAGTAGAGCAGGATTTTTGAAGGCTGTTTTTGAGGTAACGATAGATAGTAGAGGAAAGGGGAGAGGAAAGGGCAACAGATAAGGAAGTATACTTACTAAGTACTCCCTCTCCCGAAATAATAATGGTGGGAGCTAACAGGAAGTGACAAGTTAAATCTTCACAGGTTGACTCATGTTTGACTTAGGATCTGAGTCCGTACCGTCCAAGACTTCCTCCTGATCCTCATCAACGTCCTCTTCCTTGCCTTCGAATCCCTTGCTCTCCTTCTCATCGTCATCGTATCCCTGACCTTCACGCATCTTCCTGATGATCCCGGCCCAACGATGAATGTGGTACGGATGAGGCATCGTCATCATCGTTTTATCTCTCATGCTACCCCTGCCTGTATTGATTTCATCGACCCATTCTCGTATCCATCGACAGAATTTCGCATATTCCCCCAGTTCGACGAATTCACTGTGAGGAGGCTCCTTACTTGCCTTCCACATTTCATATTCCTTCGCATACGCGTCTTCTACCTCTCTTGAACTGGAAGAAGGATTATCTTCTTCTTTCCCATCTTTCAGTTTCATACGGCTCATTTTATACTCCTTCACACCCAGCTCAATCAATGATTCACCACCCACAGCCTCTCTCCAAAACACCACTGCGGCACAGAGTGTATCTTTTGTGGGCACGATCCGCAGAGCGCGCATGTAGAAAAGGCTGATTGGGATTTCCGATACTCCAGGGATAAGGGTTAAACTTGAAATAAGTTGTTGAGCTGTCTTTAAGTTAGAAGTGGTACACCCGGTGAACGGGCCTGTCGATGAAGACAGGGGGAACGCAGAACGATTGACATAAGTTCTAGTGTAGGTCGACGCAATAGGCTGCGGATACCCTTCGAACGGATACCGCTGATCCCATCCTGCTTGGATAAACTCCCGTGGTTCAGGCGCGCTGAGCCCAAGCAAAAGAATGTAATGATGAAATGCAATAGAAGTAAGCTTCGGGAGTGTTGGTGAGCGTGGATTCTTGGGATACCCAAACACTTCATCAACCAACTTCATCCGCAAGTTCGTTGACATCACCTCAGAATCGCCGGTGTTTAAAGATGAAGGGGACGTCGTAGACGGGATCTTGAGCACTTCTAACCCAAAACCAAGCTTTCGTTTTAATGTCTCTTCAAGAACACCGAACCATTTCGGTAATCCACCCAGATGACCCAGACCATCTCCGTCTGGATCGAATAAACGAGCGAGAGAGGGCCTCGGTAAGATTGCCGGGGAAGATATGGCATGGAGATTGATGTCTAGGCTTTCTCTTCGATTAAGAGTCTCAGCGTGTTCCCAGATGAGTCTTAGAAAAATTTCGCGCGCGAGAAGGAATGGATGAGTCGGGGTAGTGAATCGAGAATATGTACCGAGTTCAGGACCAGGTAGGATAGATTGAAACATAGAGGCCACCGCCGGAAGACCCGAGGAAGAAGCATCAGGTGAGGGTGAGAATGAGACAGGTACAGGCCAAGGCCTGAACGGGATATATTCCAACGGGCTGAGAGAAGAAGACTGTCGGGAGGCATGCGCAGGAGACGCGTTCTTTTTAATCTTTTTGTCTGTTTTATTCCTGAAGGGTTTTGACAGAGAAGACGACGTAGTATCTAAAACAAAGGGAAGGTTTTTTAAATATATCCTCATCAGCACAATGGAAAAGATACAAGCAACTCACTTTCAGCATCAACGGTTTCCCAGAGTACTTCCATGATGTTCTCTACAAGCAAATTATGCCTACCCACTGAATTCAACTTGCTAGTCTCTTCCATCATCAATCGAATTTTTGAGGATCCTTCCGATGACATTTCCTTTCTATTGCTTTTCATATTCCGACCAAAGAGATCACTGATAACCTTCCGCAACCCAAACGCACTAACGCTATCCATCTTTGCACCCATTCTCACGGCCTGCAGCATAAGGCACACTGTTCGTGCATCCCAAGCGACGCCATATCGCGAATAGAGCGCAGGAAGGAGTCGGAGAAGGAGGTCTGGGCGGGCGGAACGAGTTGCGGCTGTTGCTTGTGTTGGCAAAGAGGAATTTCCAATCAAGGCCTTTCTTGTCTTCTTCGTTGGTTTGTGGAGAGTGGCTGATCTAGAATGTGATCGAGTTGGTTTTAGAGGCAAAGGAAAATCTACACTGGGAACCGGTAACGCGTGTTTCTTGCTTGGCCAACGAAGCAGGGTGAGAAGAAAGTCGTTCATCTGAACAGAATTTAATTGGACGTGTCTAGCGTCTGCATGACGGGCTGACCTAGCTGGACTAGAAAGGAAACTCGGAGCAGCATATGCTTCGAGAACTGCGATAGCTTCGTGAACCCTGCCCAGACGAGCTAGAACGACAAGGCAAGCGGAAAGCGCTGGCCCATCGAGATACAAATGTACCGAGTTCCGTGAGTATTTCAGATGGTTGAATTTCCGAGAAAGGTCTTTCAAACGTGACGATGTATATGTCGGAGGACTGGGGAAAGGATAGATCAAATTTCGAGCCCATGACAAAGCAACAGGATAGTGCCGGCGAAGAAGAAGCCCATGAATGAGCGTAGTGTAGTGAGAGAGGGTTAATCGGATTGGGTGGTCTAGAATTGGATGATCAGAGTCCGAAGAACCAGGAGCAGCAACACTAGAGTTCGAACTAGCAGCTGAGTGATTGGGCTTCGACATAGTAGGAGACCATGGTCGATAGCTTGCTTTCCCTCTTTGGAAAAAGTATACAAGCATCTTGCTTGTGATACTCTTAACATCTTTGGAAGCAAGAGTGAGCGCACGAGTCCAGAGGTCTTGCGGAGACGGCGGGGAAGACTCTTGCAAGCCATCAAAATTTCGACATCTGTGAGCGGTCCTTACACGTGCCCGGTCCTGGCGCGACGAAGGGTAAACTGACGCGAATGGAGGAATACCGCCTGCTTCTGGGCCAGCAAGGACGGCTATGATAGTATGGAGCAAGGACCGTGGAACAGATGTATAGGCAGCCGTACGAGTAGATACTGGGGAGTTGAGTGGGTCTTTGGAAGTAAGTGAGAGTGCCTTTTCGTTTGAGCCACCATTACCGAAAGTGGAGCGGAACCTGATAAAAATTCTGGTCGCGGATTGGAGGTCGTACTTTCGCATACCATCTGTGAAATATGCATTTATGAGATGAACTATTCAGGAAAAAGTTATTTTAAAAAACATACCCTTTCAGCCAACACCAACAATTTGCTCCGTGAGTAGGCTAATGTGTTTAGTCAAAAGACACTTGAACCCGGTTTATACAAAAGTAAGCGCCTATTAAGCGCCTTTCGGTGAGAAATTCTCTACTTGTTACAACTTTCTGGTAATCTATCATGACAACCCAAATACAAGACTTTGACAATGATCTCAGCACCCACAACGCCCACAGACTCGTAATCAATATATCCATCAGATTCAACAGCGTTTCTTGACTTTGAGCTTGATGAAAGGACGTGGGAAGTTTCCATTTTTTCAACTTGCACTGAACATCCACCGCGCGCCACTATTTCGTAGATAAACGTCTTGGTATTGCCTTCACTCAGTCCAGTATCTGCGCTCTGACATACAGTAATCAGCTCGACATGGAGAATCGTCAACCGCAGGCACTAGCTCCAACGCCTCAGCCACCTAATGCACTACCACCCATTAATGGTCCTTACCATGACTGTCCGATTCTCGTGTGGATGTTGTCACTGAATCGGGAAGCAACGAAAGAGGTTCGGAGCAGTTGTTGCTCGAGATGAAGTCGAGCTGATTTCTGAGTCCTATTTCAAAGGAATACGAAGCGTGTTATAGTGTTGTCAAAGAATGTGTTTCAGCCGACATCCCATACGATCCTACGAGCGCCGAATCCTTTCGTGCGTTGCAGAGTATTCAGACAGTGCTCGGATGCTCATTCATTGGTTCAAACAGGTCGATGTATAACTCAAATGTTACCGCTATTAATGATGAGGCATCGGCGCATACCTCGTGCGAAATGGACTGACTACAGCACTCCCTCCGGAAAACATTGGATCGAACAGGTATGCTGGATACAGCTTTCTGGTGCGCGCTGTATACTAAGGGAGGTATCTCGTTAGTCTCCAGAAGACATGTCACCTGAAAAGTTTTTACACTCGATGATCGGTTATCATTTGACCTACTGCGATTCTTTATGTGGCATGGCTATGACTCAAGGCACCCAACGAAAGGTTGTCAACATCGGTATTGGTGTCAGGAGAATAGAAGTGGAACCGCGAGGAACAGCAGCTCGTGCGTACGTAGAAAGCATGGCGCATAAGGTCCGTGACTTTCGCAAAACAAATTTTGAGCCCCCCTCCACAAAACTGTGCCCTTCTCATCCCTTTCTGTAGCTCACGCCAAAAGAAATAGCACTCATCACGAAAGAAGGACTCTCTGACGACATAGTTTTGCGTCGGGTGAGTATCGTACTCACCTTGAAAGAGGCATACAATCATGCTGTGGGCCAACCTGTCGGGTTTGATTACTCTCGATTGGAATTTATCGTTGAAGGCTCCCATCCTTCGCATCAAACAGAAGAAACACCCTATGCGCTAGGAGACAATATTCCTTTGCAAGGATGGGAGTTCCGTCTGTTTAAAGCCCAGTTGGGAGTAGCGCGGCAAGATCAGATTTCCCAGGAGACTTATCAGTGTGTCTGTGCGTTCTTCAGAGGGTCCAGAGGAGAGAGTAGATTTGTATGGTACAACTCTGAAAAGGAGTTGGAGAATTGGGTGCAATTCATTAATATCGACCAAATGATTAAGGTCATTCCAAAGCTAATGGCATAGGTGTTGAGGATGGAGAGATGTATTTCATGAAGTTGAGGGGTAATATGTATGTCATCTCGTTGGTACGAATGTTGTTAGAAATCTAAGTTTTATGTATGAGGCCCTGGCTGGCTGTGGGCGTGCTGAATATATCTATACCATCAGCCTTGCCTTAACCTATCATTGCTATTTGTTCCAAGTAGATGTTACAGGTGAAAAATGCGAGGAAATGCAGCAGTCTGAAACCATAACTGGAGGGCTCATTCAACAATGGTCATCGTCGTATATCCGAACCCCTCCCTGTCCCCAATTTTTCATCAAAGCTAAACCATCTCCAGTAGTTTGCGAAAAAGCAATCTGCCCGTCTTTCGGGTCTAAAACGCATCCATGAACAAACGTCCGGGCGGCAGCAGACAGCAAGCAGCTAGCTATTCCCTTTCTGCGTTGCGCTGAAGTGACAAATATTCGAGAGATACCGAGTGCGGTTGGGAGGAGTTCGGGATAGCAGAAAAGACCGCTGCTATCGTCTACAGTTACAAGTGGTCGAGAGGAAGGGGTCGCGTTATTCTCGGACCCAAAAGAGCTTGGAGCAGCTATCATCATGGCATTTTCTATTCTTTGCACGAGGATACAGCCCACGATCTTCTCTTTATTGGGTGTGATAGCCGGAAGAAGGAAGAGATACGCTTTAGAAGCACGCAGAGCTTCCGGTGACAGAGCAGAGGCTGAGAGCGCGACGTCCATTGTCTCCAACAGTGTGGATAGCTAAAGTAACAAGTAGTTGAGCGTTAAAAGCTAATACCGTCACTGCGAACTCACTTTAGAACCAATCTTGCCTCCTACGGTCGCATCTACACAGATAACCCTTCCTTTTTCCCCATCTTTCAGTTTGACTCGGTTCGGAATTTCTTTCACACCTGCAACAGCCTTGTCTCTTTCCTCCTCCTTTCCCCATTCCATGCATCGCTGAACTCTGGCACAATGAGCTCGATGCAGAGCTTCGTCATCTTCAGCTCCTTTCGTATAAGTCAGTTTGCAAGCAGTACACGTTCGTACAATTGACTGATCGATACAAAAGTGAAGCTGCTTCAGTGTCTTTTGTTTCGACTTCAACTTTGAATTTGAACCCTTGACGCGTTTCGCAGACGCAACTGGAGAGTGGAGTTCGTCAAAAGGCCATTTTCTCTTGCCCGAAGAAGCTAGGGAGAAAGGAGATGTTAGAGAGGTAGGAGTGTCTGATTTGAATTGATCTGAGCGAGATGCATAAGTCCGCTTCACTTTCGTAGACATAGTGGTTGAGATTAAATCAACGACGCGTCGAAGCGTCTAACCATAATTATGACATATCACGTGTAACTCCGCTCTCTTAAATGAATGCCAGGGGAGCCTCTCAATTCAACGGTTGCAGATATGGTCGGTATTCTTGGAGGACCCGCTTGCACTTTTTGGGCTCCTAAGCAAGTCCGCTCAAGGGGAGGAAACTTGCCAGCTTATCCTGATTGCGCTACCTTCCCTGGCATGTAGCTGACACTGGCACTAGTACTTGATACTATCTACGTTACGCCTAACTACGGCTAACTACACCAACAGATTAATACCTCCATCTTTTCTTAGAGCTGTATCAAGAAATGTCATAGGAAGCGCCACCACTACTCAGATCTAATGACAAGCAGATAATTTTCTTCAGATCGTCTCTGTCAGAATTGTACTGATTACTTTTTCCTAGAATCCAAAGAAATTTGTTGCCAGCTGTTGAGCTGTTTGCTGTTTGCTGTCTGCTGTTTGCTGTATCGTCGCACTACTTTACTCCAATAGCTTTACCAGATCTTACTGCTTTTTTTCCTATGCTGACTTGGGGCATGGAAGCGCTGTTACGATATCTGAACCGAGCCTGCTCCGGTTCTTCTGAATACACAACCGGACCAAAGGCAAGGCAAGTTCATTTTACCCGTGACGAGAGAGACCACAAGGTACAGAGCAGTACTTTATATCGTCAAGGGCGCATCGCCGGCTGCAGCGAGTCCAGCCAGTGTCTATGGGTAGCAAAGGCGTCATAATACGCACACGTATGGGAACGACTACGAATATCCGCACCAGGATTTGAGCTCTTGCTACATGCTATACTTCTACTTGATTAAGTTACGCCAACCGGGAAGAGCCACTGGCGTTGGATATCAGAAGGATCAAGGATCTCAGGTTTCAGGTTAGCGCTTCTCTTCGAAGCGTATATTATGGCTGGTCATATCAAAACCCTCTCCGGACGACGGCACACTAGCAGAACAGTGCTCTCTCGACCTGCGCTGTCTACACTCGAAGCCTTTGATTCTGAACATCTTACTCACGGTCCAGGAAGATGTGATTCCATGCTCACGCACTAAAATTGGATAGTCAATACTTCGTTCTACCCGAAAAATATTCGACGATGGGGTCAAGAATCAATACTCGAGCTTCACGAAGGATAGGAACCTTAGCCTAAACGTTTCTACTGCTTTTACGCCCAGAATGACAGGCGGGGAAACATCTTTTATGCCCTTTGCAGTAAGATCTCAACACCTGCAAATATTTCATACACTACTGGAACACAGATATGTATTGTCATACTCATTTGTGTTGATCAAACCTACAGCCCAATGGTCGACTAAATTTGTGGGGATAGCCGAATCAGGATTTGGGTTATGAGGAAGGGTTCGTTCGTAGCCATAATACCCAATAAACTATCCAATAAACAGTGCATATAATGCACTTGAGTGCAACATGGGTGGACGTCTACTCATCGGATCCGAAGGGAAATCGGAAAATCTACAAAAGTGCGTGTCCTGTGAGCTTATGAACCCTATGAACTTATGAACCATATAGTAGGCTGTTAGGGCCTTTACAGGAAATTTCATGGATTGTAGCTCTCAAATCGGAGCCATACAGCTACTGATTGTATAAAAAGCCGCCACAATTATTTCTTCGCAAATCAGAGATCCAACTCTCTTTGTGCTCCACTAGTTTTCATACCCCCTCCCCCCCGTCCCAACACGCACACACGATGTCGCAAAGCAACGATTACGATTACTAGTGCGCACTGTCTCTCCGTTGCACTAGTACCCCCCCTCTGATAATTTTGTCTTTGCCTTTCATCAACATTAACAGTGGCGACGGACACGACCATGATAACTTTCGCGAGTGTTACAATGAAGACATCCCCTTCCTTAACCAGTGAGCATAAGTAATGCAATCCATGTTGAGTTGTCCTGATCAATCGCACAGCGCGCACAGCGGCTATTTGAGTGATCAGCAGAATTCCACAAACGCTAGAAGACATACAGCAAGGTTAAAGTCAACCAGATGTCGCTGATACTACGACCTCATCATAATTTCTTACAGTCACCCACTGGCACCTACGCTCAGCGCGCCAGATTATACCACTAATACAATGCGTCCTCATCCCCCTATGGTGTTAACAGATTTTCCATATCTTCTGACAACGCAGCCGGATTGGACAAACTCTGCAAATACACCATTTTCTACTTCGTCATATACCCGTTTCTCTACGGCGGGATCAACAGCCTATGAACCCAACCAACTTGGTCAAACTTCATATGAGAATTCCCCTTCTCAGTATTCGCTAATACAAGGGGAAGCACGTCCCGACTTCATGGCTGTCGACCCTTCCCAGCTTGCCTACCCAGACCACTCTACGTCTCCCACGAATGGAGGATATAGTGCGATTAGCCCTTCTTTGTTGACAAGCTCCCAACCTGTACTCAAGAAGACAAGGGTGGCATCTCAAAAGGTCAAGGAGCAAGCAGACAGAAAGCGTAAATTGGGGGCCAGATTCTATTGCAAATATTGTACTTCTGATTTCACTACGAAACATAATCTGCAGCGTAAGTTATTTGGCTTATCAGAGATATTGGTCCTAATGTTAATTCATCTTCCAGATCACGAGAACGCCCATGAAGGCAAGAAGCTGTATCACTGTCCCAAATGTAAATCTTCATTCTCAGTTCCGCGATCGAGAGACCGCCATTGCAAAAGTTGCAAAGGTGGGAGTTCCGATTCCCCCAGTACACAACAATGATAGACAGGAGTCTACACATGGAAAATTGCTACAATGATATTCAGAAGACATCGTATAGGGTAGATATACATGATAGGGCAGTAGTGTAAAGAACCAAATTCTTGAAGGCCTATATACAGTACATTATAAAGATACAATTCCGCGGTACGCGGTACAGAGAATATACATGTTATCATCAAGCTACTACTTCGGCCGATTGGGAATAGAGCTTACTTGGCGGTGGTACATACACCTATGAAAATTTCAGTATCAACTGATAGAATTCGAAAACAAACCATTGGCTCACCCGTGCTTTTATACCGCCAGCACTAGGCAATCGAGTCTTACCCGCACTGAGCCAAGCATCAATTTCTGCTGCTGCACTGCGACCCTCACTAACAAAAACATAAGGCCAACTGTGAGCGACACAACGTCCAAGTCCAATCAAGGAACTTACTTGATGCCCCATACAATCAAAGACTGACCACGACGACAGTCACCCGCAGCGAAAACACCATCCACATTGGTAGAATATTTCTGAAAAAAGGTCAGGATTGCTCTCTAAACGTTATAAGTTTTTCTTTACTTTGGGAGGCGTTTGGATATTAGAACGAGCATCTTGCTTCACACCGAGCGCTTTGATAACGTCGTTCTGGGGTCCTAGGAAACCAAGGGCCAAGAAGACGAGTTGTGCAGGGAAGAATTTCTCAGATCCAGGGACGTCTTCCATCTTCCATCTGCCTCCGCTGTCTTTGGTCCACTCGACACGGACTAGAGGAGAAATTTTAGATTACATCAGTTCGATTTATAGGGATGCGACATACCCGTGTTTAAGCCAGATAGTTTTCCGTTCTCATCGATAACAAAATCTTTTGTAGAGATACAATACTCCCTAGGATCTATATCCGAATAAATTAGCCACGGCAAGGGTTATGAACGCAAAATCCAATACCATTTCCAAAGTGAGCGGCAACCTCGGTATGGCCATAATCGGTTCGGAAGATTCTGGAATACAATCGTCAGCTTTCGTCCACAAGTGGATCAAGATAGTCGTACCGTGGCCATTGAGGCCAAGGATTATCCCTTCCACGGGCAACGGGTGGCCTGGGAAGTAACTCAAAGTTGGTGACCGACCTCGCTCCATGACGCATAGAAGTACCGATACAATCGTTTCCAGTGTCACCTCCTCCAATGACGATAACATCCTTGCCTTTGGCATTGATATAGTTACCATCTTGCAGCTCAGAGTCGAGGAGAGATTTAGTATTTAACTGTGATTGAAATGTTCAGAAACATATTTTGTTTGATATTCCTCTATAACCTACCTGCAAGAATTCCATCGCAAAATGGATTCCATCTACATCACGGTTGGGAATCTTCAGGTCACGAGGCCAGGTGGCGCCAGTACAGATGACAAGTGCATCATTTTCAGCACGAATGTCTTCAACATCAATATTAACTCCAACGTGGGCGCTAGGAATGAAAGCCTGTTTTGTGATGAGCATCCACATGGGGGCAGGTGGAGGTTTCAACTTACAATGCCTTCAGCCGCCATCAGATCAAGCCGACGTTGAACGACAGCCTTGTCCAGCTTCATACTGTTACATTGTCAGATCAACATCAACTTTGAGGATGTGTTTCAACGCACTTGGGAATACCGTACATCAACAAACCACCCATACGGTCATTGCGATCGTACACAGTAACAAGATGCCCAGCTTTGTTCAGTTGATCCGCGCACGCGAGACCGGCTGGGCCAGAACCGATGATTGCGACTCTCTTGCCAGTTCGGAAAGAAGGAGGATTGGGTGACATCCAACCCATTTCGAAGCCCTTTCAAGAGTCAGTAGTCTTGAAGAAACCGGCTAGAGAACTTTTTACCTTATCGATGATTGCACACTCGATGCTCTTGATCCCAACCGGTTGTTCATTGATTCCCAGTACACAAGCACCTTCACAAGGGGCCGGGCAAACACGACCAGTAAATTCGGGGAAGTTATTAGTGAGGAGAAGTCGATTCAGAGCATCCTGCCACTGTCCCTTGAATACAAGGTCATTCCATTTGGGTATGATGTTGGAGATGGGACAACCAGAGTCAGATTGGCAAAATGGAACACCGCAGTCCATACAACGAGCAGATTGATAGCTAAGCTCGCTCTGTGTAAGACGCGCAGAAATTTCTTTCCAGTCCTTGACACGCTTTCGGGGGGGTCTATAGGCTTCGGCAAGTCGCTTATACTTCATAAATCCGCGCGTTTTATCAAGTTTGTTGAGTCTTTGTTTTTGAGAGAGTTCATCAACAAGGGAGTCTTCAAGATCGACTACAGATGGCTCATGACGTTTTGGAGTAGCAGAGGGGAAGGGAGTTTTTGGAAGCAATATGTCTTCTAGGCCTTCGGAAGCTAGATCAACTTGGCTGGCAGTTCGTGACGGTACCATGTCAATGATACTTGAACGAAGTTTTTCCTCTTTTTCGCGAGCTGCTTGTTCTTCTAGAACTCGTTTGTAGTCCATGGGCATCACACGAACGAAGAGTGGAAGGAGATGGTGGAAGTCATGTAGAACGCGGTCTGCTACTTCTGAGCCAGTGAAATGACGGTGATCTTCGATAAGACTGCGAAGGGCGGCAATCTCGCGGGGATCTGACACCTTCCCTAACTCAACCATCTCCATGTTCACTTTGGAGGCGAATGTATGTGCAGTATCCAAGACATAGGCAATACCTCCACTCATCCCCGCAGCAAAATTACGACCGGTATTACCCAGAACGACGACACGACCTCCCGTCATGTACTCGCAACCATGATCACCTGTTCCTTCAACGACAGCATTGGCACCGGAATTCCTGACAGCGAACCGCTCTGCAGCAATACCTCGGATAAATGCTTCTCCAGACGTTGCTCCATACAGACATACGTTGCCGATTATGATATTTTCTTCCGCTTTATAGACCGAGGCTTTCGGCGGGTACACGATAAGTCGACCGCCAGAAAGACCTTTTCCAACGTAATCGTTCGCATCGCCTTCCAACTCAATGGTGATACCTGGTGCAAGAAAAGCACCACAAGACTGCCCTGCAGAGCCCGTCATACTTATATGAATTGTATCTCGCGGAAGGCCCTCTTCACCATACAGTTTGGAAACTCGGTACGATAACGAAGTACCGAGGGCGCGATCGGTATTAACAACATCGCATTCAATATGGACCGGAAGCCCTTTGGTAAGGGCAGGCTCCGATTCATCGATGAATTTATTGTCAAGACGAATGTAAAGTTTGTGGTCTTGTTGACGGACACGGTACGTGGCAGCACCAGGTCGCATTTGCCAAGCAGGTTTCAGGATGGCTGAAAGGTCAAGGTGGGCAGTTTTTGGAGTTCGCAATTTCTCATTGACCTTAAGCACGTCTGCTCTACCCACCATTTCATTGATAGTCCTAAACCCAAGTTTTGCCATATAACCGCGCAAATCTTCAGCAAGGTAATAGAAAAAGTTAATAACCTGCTCCGGTTGTCCAGCGAATTTAGCACGGAGCTGGGGATCTTGAGTGGCAATACCAACAGGGCAAGTGTTCACTATTATAAAGGATTTCATGAGACGATGACATGAAATATGAAAGATTAAACATACAGTGACACTTCCGCATCATGATACATCCCATAGCAATTAGAGGGGTGGTGGCAAAACCCCATTCCTCTGCACCGAGCAGACAAGCGATGGCGATATCACGACCAGTGCGAATCTGCCCATCAGTCTGAACAGTAACTCGACCACGAAGATCATTGAGGACTAAGGTTTGATGAGTCTCCGCGAGACCAAGCTCCCAAGGTAAACCAGCATACTTAATCCCAGTCCATCGAGAAGCGCCAGTGCCACCGTCATGACCAGAAATGAGTATGTGATCAGCTTTAGCCTTGGAAACACCACTCGCCACGATCCCGACACCAACCTCTGATACGAGCTTAACAGAAACGCGAGCACGAGGATTGGCACATTTCAGATCATAGATGAGTTGCTTCAAATCCTCGATGGAATAGATGTCATGGTGGGGAGGGGGTGATATTAAACCGACACCGGCGGTGGAGTGACGGGTACGAGCAATAGAACCGGAAACTTTGTGGCCAGGGAGCTCACCACCCTCACCAGGCTTCGCACCTTGTGCCATTTTGATTTGCAGTTCGTCAGCATCGGCAAGGTAGTTGGATGTCACACCGAAACGTCCCGAAGCAACCTGCTTAATGGCAGATCTCATTGTGTCTCCGTTATTGAGTACATGGGATCTCTCGGCATCTTCTCCTCCTTCACCTGTGTTAGACTTGCCACCTAGCCGGTTCATTGCCACCGCCAAAGTAGAATGGGCCTCCATCGAGATAGAGCCGTACGACATTGCGCCAGTGACAAACCGATGGACAATCTGATTCCAGGGTTCGACTTGCTCGATGGGAATGGGAGCGGCATTTTCGTAACGAAAGTCGAGAAGACCTCGAAGATGTATCTTGCTAGTCTGTGCATCGGCGTTTCGAGCGTAAGCATCGTAGGCCGTCTGATTCTTCTCTCGAACAGCGTCCTGTAGGTGGGCAATACCCGTAGGATCGTTGATGTGGGCTTCACCGCCATCTCGCCAGTGATACTCTCCCGATTCCGGCATACCAGGAGGTAAAATAGTCTCGCGACTGGGCCACCCACGCTCATGAAGCTCAAAAGCATCCATGGCAAGTAGATCAAACGTGGCACCCTGAACACGACTGGCGGATCCAATGAAGCAGCGATCAACAACTTCGCTATGTAGACCGAGGATTTCGAATATCTGCGCCCCTTTGTATGATTGGAGGGTCGAAATACCCATTTTGGACATGACTTTGAGGATACCATTGTCAACGGAGTGACGATAATTATCCATCAGTTCCGCGACCGTCTTATCATCCTTGATCCTAATGTGATTGTCAGAAGACTGACGGAAAAAACAGTGCTGGATCACTCACAATTTTTCGCGTCCTACTTTGTGGATCGTCTCCAACAGAAGCCAAGGGCAGACCGCATCTGCACCGTAACCAACAAGCACACATAGATGATGAACTTCGCGGGCCTCGGCAGTCTCAATCATAAGGGCAACCTTAGCCCGTTTTTTTTGCGCGACGAGGAAATGATGTACTCCACCGCAAGCAACCAATGCTGACAACGATACACGAGACATACTAACAGCACGGTCAGATAGAATGATGACTTTTACCCCGTCGTCAATAGCCTGAGTCGCTTCGCTACAAACACGCTCTAGCGCGAACTTGTACCCAGGAAGGCCTTCTTCCTTGGGAAAGGTGATATCGATAGTTCTGGATGGCCAGGTCATATAGGCTGATTTCAGGTTCTTCATCGCATTCATCTCTTCTATCGAAAGAACAGGCGACGGGAGAAGGATTCGATGACACTGTTCAGGCTTCATTTCCAGTAAATTGCCTTCTGGACCGACATAGGCCTCGAGGGACATGACGATGCTCTCTCGGATAGGATCAATAGGGGGATTCGTGACCTGAGCAAAGAGCTGCCGGAAATAATCGTAAATGACACGCGGAGCTGTGGCCATTGCAGCTAGAGGCGCATCGTTACCCATAGATCCAAGGGCTTCTTTTCCATCGTATAACATAGGAAGGATAAGCAGATTGAGTTGTTCCACCGTGTAGCCAAACGCTAGGAGTTTCGGGTCGGTACTCAATGGGTAGTCATCGAGCTTAGGTTCCAATATAGCCCCACTACGCCTGGCACGTTTCATGATTTTGGGAACTTGAAGGACGTGGCTTTCGACCCAGGATGCGAAATTTTGTTTGGCCGCAGTGGACCTCTTCAGCTCCTTGTCATCAACAATGCGTCCTTCCAGTGTGTCCACCAGCAACATGCGACCAGGTTTGAGTCGACCCTTTTGGACTACTTTTTCGGGGGGGATGAATAATACTCCAACCTCCGAAGCACAGATCATGATGTCTTCATTAGTGACGATGAATCGACAAGGCCTGAGACCGTTTCTATCCAAGTTCGCACCACAATAACGGCCGTCACTGAATGCGAATAGAGCAGGACCGTCCCAGGGTTCCTGAAGACAGGCGGCCCAATTGTAGAAAGCTCTCTTTTCGGGTTCCATGTTTTCATTGCCCTGCCATGCCTCAGGTATGAGCATCATTATCGCTTCTGGCAAGGTAACGACTCCATTGACGACGAGTAGTTCAAGGACGTTGTCGAAAGCAGCGGAATCGGAGCCACCAGTTTCAATGATAGGATATAGGAGGTCGAGCTCATCGCCGAAATTCTGCGAAGAAAGGACGCCTTCACGAGCATGCATCCAATTCTTGTTTCCGCGCACGGTGTTGATTTCACCTACAGAACTACGTTAGGCAAAAATCTTGGAGAAACCATGTGCACCAACCATTGTGAGCAGCCCATCTCATTGGTTGAGCTCGATCCCAGCTAGGAAACGTATTCGTAGAGAATCGCGAATGTACGAGGGCGAGATGGGAACAATACAACACATGATTCAAATCATGGTAATAATTGTATACTTGAGGCGGGGAAAGTTGCCCTTTGTAGACAATATTTTTGGTTGACAGAGAGCAAATGTAGAATCCTTTTGCCAGAGTTCTTAGAAAAGTAAGACAAACATTAAGCTTCGTTCTTTGTATATCTATGGCAAGAGAAATCCACAAACATGCTATGTGTTGCGTGCTTTCGAAGAACATAAAGTTGTCGTTCAAAATGCGTTGCATCGAAGGTACCACCTTGGCTGATCGCACCACTTCCGTAATGAGCACGAAGGACAATGAAAGGCTGAAGGATGGCGGGTTCTTTACTGCTCGCAGCAGGTCCAAGAATGGATCCATCAGTCGGAACTTCTCTCCAACCCAGAACGCGGAGACCGAGATCACTCGCAATCTTGGAAAACACAGCCTGTTGAGACTGAAGTCCTACCGGATCATTGGCTTTAAAGAAGACGTTGCCGACTGCATACTCTCCAGGCTCAGGAAGGGTACATCCGAGATCTCGCTCCGCTTCTCTCTTGAAAAATCCATGAGGTATACCTGTCATTACACCGGCACCGTCTCCATCTCTGCTATCGGCACCAGTAGCACCTCTGTGAGTCATTGCGCAGAGCAATTGACGTGCATCGGAAACGATTTTATGGCTAGTTTGACCCTTCACATGACAAATGAAGCCCACACCGCAAGAATCCCTTTCGTTTTCGTTCATGTACAAGCCCTGATTAGCGGGCAGCGAGGCCGCAAACGATAAAGGGTCACGGTCGACCGCATTGAAGCTACTGATATTTTCTGCAGTGGCAGATTCAGATACAAAGGGTAAAGATTCTGAGGAAGGGTAATTGACCAGGACGCTGGCCATGGAATGAAGTGGAGCAAATATTTATGCAAGCTAGAGGACAAGAATACTGCGATACGGATCCTGTAAGATGGTGGTACAGGTGTAAGAGTAGAAAAAATCAGTCGCCGTTCGGTCGCGGGTCGCCGGTTATCAACTCCGTTCAAGACGGGAACCAATCAGAGGATCTGGATTTACTGCTCCCGTATGCTTCCGTTACTTCCCGAACTTTGGTCCTTCAATGCAGTCAGCTGCTGCCCGTGCACATACAAAACCTGTCAACTTGGTCATTACACAGTCAGGAAAGGGGAAAATGCTCAGCTTTCAGTAATCAGAAATCGTGTGCGAAGGGAGGACCCCTGATATTCCCACCAGAGCTCCGATCCGGCACCGCCGAATTTTTGGATCTTTGGGGTCGAGGATATGTGCCATTTCGCCGAATTTTGGTCCACTTTAGGATGAAGGTCCGATGCCATTAGGCTTACAAATCCGCCGGAAAAGAGCCTCTCAGCAGAGGTTCGATGCTATCCGCCGAATTTTTGGGGTAGATGGGTCAACTCGTTACTGCTAACATCAACGAGACACGCCCATTGAGGCGTGGTTCCTGGATTCTCGTTGCTTTCCAGAGCAAGATATGGATAGGGCAAGGTACGAGTTGAAGTTTTCGTTACCGCTCCAATTCTAACCACAGGTTTTTAGTACGAACTCTATATGAGAAGGGGGGGGGATTAGGGCAATGCACAACTATACAGAGCGGATTACAGACATATCCAAATTGTCTCGACTCTCTGTGCAGCTTTATGATAGTTCCCTTGGCATTGGGTTCTGGTCCCCTCAAGCAGCAACAATGGACATCGAGGGAATCCCTCGGAAAGCACCCTCATTTGTCTTTCTTCATTCTCACAGTGTCGTAACTTTGCTTGATCCTCTCCTCCCTCAGGATATGGTCAGGGTTGATGTCGAGAACATTGAAGGGAGCATGAAGATTGAACATCAACTTCATATAGTCAAGTATCCATCCTCCCTCGATATCTACCTCAAAGCTCTCGCAATCTATCACCCACAGATTATTGACATTTCTGAGCAGATTCGGAGAGATCAGAATGCAAAGCGAAAGCGGAAAGACGAAGGTGAAGAAGGCAATGATGATGATGTCGATGATGTCGACGAACGGGCTTCCAAACGAAGGAGAGCTTAATTATACTTCTTACTGATTGTACACATAATCACAATTCGACGTACAACTGGTTTTATAGTGAGATTTTCTATCTGAGGTTACATGCTGTATTCCGCCGAATTTACGCTCATGAGAGGGGGTCCGATGCAAAACGCCGAATTTCGACCAAATGGGGCTCAAAAATTCCGCCGAATTTGGCCATTTCTGGATCGGAGCTCTGGTGGGAATATCAGGGGTCCTGCGAAGGGGTACAACGTGACAATGCGTGACCAGGGCGTACTTACTTCGGGTATCCGTCGGATTCATCCGCCCTCATCCGACGAGAATTTTGATGCGAGATCAAAAAAAAAAAAAAAAAAAAAAAAAAAGAGAACGCGTTCTACGTTCATGGATATAATATACATAGGGCATGTTTCCCTTTCCATCTGATATCAAGCCTTCTACGCGCTCATTTCTGTTCATTCAAAGGATTCCGTTTCAAGAATTTTACTGCCAAACTAAAGCCTAAAATGCTTTTTTGTCTTATATAGTTTGATAACTGTAAGTATAGGTGGAAAGGAAACTTATTAGAGGCCTAGCTGTTTGACAGGTACTGAAGAAGATGAGAAAATGATTTTTTTCAAGATGATACATAAAAGGAAATTGTGATTGCGGACACATCAGTTCTAGCGCCCAATGTACGAGTTGGATTTTAGTTATTGTGTTCAACTACAATGGTCAGAAAGCACAATGGTGCTTCTTACAGTATGAATATGCTGGCAGTACAGGCTGTACCCATGAATTACGGCCTGAAAACTTGTCAGTGACTTGTGACTTCAGAGTACGGTTTACTTATTTAGTTTTGTCAAATAACTTCAAGTAGTAAATTGGTGCATGAAGCACTTCCTCCCTTTTATTTCGAAGTCTCACCAGGATGAATCGCCATGCATGTATTTCGAAGGGACGTGGCTATATGGTTACGCCAGACACGGATCCCACCCCAAGTCTTCTCGACTCTCTGGCTCCAGGTTGGAACTATTCCTCACGGCATTCACCAGCTCACACCAGCAGACGTCCCTCAATGACTTTACGATTCTCATTCAAGCTTCCTATTGAAGCCTCAAACCTTGAGCTGGCATTGGTTTCATGATCTGCCTCTGGAAGTTTGACGTACTTCCCCCAATACATGTTCACTGACTCATTACTGACCTCCCTCAAGCCCCCATTACCATATTACCATATTACAGGTTGGTTTCACACAGAACCCTATCTTTACGCTGCCAAGGGTTCAAGTTTCTCACATCTTCATCCTCAGGCTGCCGCTGGCTGTGCAGCATTCTCTCGCACTGTGCATGGCCTTAGAAAAATGGCTCAAATAAGGATTAGACTGCAGGAGAATTTCTAACCACACTGGAGGTTTTGACTTTACATCCAGCTCCTCGGAAATCTTTCTGCAATCTCTACCTCAAGCTCAAGCCTCTCCACCTTGTACCTCTTCCGCATTCCATCTCCCTTTCAAGACCTAAGCGGCGTCTCTTCCATGGTACACCTCTATTTTTAACTCTGTACGAAGTATCTCTGGCATCCATTGGATATAGTTGTGGATCGTCCTACCCTTGTTGGTTGTAACTGAAACTCTGTCGCGTACTGTGAAGGATATTACAACTTTCTGACTGCGAACAAGAGTAAATCCGGACCGGATAGATTGAATGATTCATGAAATGAAAAGTGTTCAGGTGCCTTCGAGCCATTGAACAGCAAGCGAATTCATATTAGTATCACTGTAGTGTAACAGTTGAATGCTTTGACACCGTCATTTGTCATATTTCCCTCAGAGGGAAAGGTTCCGAGAGAACTTGTTACATCTGGTTTTCATCTCAGGCAAAATCGTTGTCATTGAATTGGGACCACCATTTGACCTTGATTGAAAATAATGATTTCTTTTGAGGCTTACCGTCAAGTGGAAGCAGTTGTGTATATATCCGATTCGCAGCGTGCCGAGCTTTCACTGTGTTGAGAAATGATGGAAGAGGCTGAAGAACCACCAGTCACCATTGTTTAGTATTAGAAGTGTCAACCTGAGCTTGATGTTTTCGAAGGAGAAATAATGGGGTCTGTTTTTTGCGGTCAAGAGCTCGAATGGATGTACCATGGATATGAACGACGAGGCCCTAAGCCATGACCACGGAGTTGAAAAATGTCGCAATGAGGTTCGCGGGAAAAGCTTTGCACCTTCTTCCAAAAATTTTCACAAAAACAACTCGAAAAGGTGGCTTTTTTTTAGGAACTTGCGATTTCGAGGATGGACCGAGTCCATATACTCATTTAGCCATCTCCTTGCACTCTTCCGTGGAGGAATAAGCGACGTTCGACATCTCCGACGAGCTGGTGGCACTGGAATAGCTTACATGAGGAGTACAGAAGGCGCCGAAGTTCAAGATCGAAAACGAGTCATAGAAACTCACGGTGATCTCGGTATGGTCCAGTATCATTGCTTGGATCACGAACAGGATAACAATAGAACATGACAAATGTAACATAGAGCAGGAATTTAGCCAGCACCATCATGCAAAGCACAACAGACAGCGGCTATAAATGTCTTGAGCCATAGTTGAAAAAAAGAAGACTTCGAAAATATACCTTTGTGGTGTCCATTATATTGGCGTACCGTTTCTCCAGACGCCATTTCCCATAACCTCGCAGTGTGATCAGAAGATGCTGAAGCAGAGATACATATTATACGCATCGGCACAAAGACTATCAAAAACGTACCTGTCACCAGATAAGCGGAATCTGCACTAAAAGCACAATCCCATACCCAGCGTTGATGGCCGATTAACACTCTTTCTTGCTTGAACTCATAATTTGAGGATATGGACCATATTGCAACTGTGGTATCCGCAGAACACGTAGCTAGACATCTAAGCAAGATGAAAGTCATGAATGAATTCAAAAGATTCTGCACTCACTTGGCATCAGGACTCAACAAGCATCGAGTCAGATACTTGTTATGTGCATGAAATGTGGTGACTGCCTGAAAGCGAGGAAGACCGGAGCTTTCATCGTTCACCTTCCACACGTAACATTGGCCCTGAGCAGATTAAACCGCAAAGTGAGCTTACTACATTGCTATCGAATGAGGGACTATTTCGGTAAACGGACCTTGTTGTTACCAGCGACCAAGCAAGAGCCATCTAAAGCCAAGCTTATTGAACGAATGGGGGTTTTTCCGGCTGGCGTCTGCGTTGGAGTTAGTATACAAATTGGAAATTGAGGTCTCTAGCGCACCAATTCATGAGAGCATATGTTTTCTGATAAATCCCATTGCTTTATACTCCCAGCCTGGTCGCAAGATATGAGCTCCCCTTGATTTGGATGAACACAGACGTCGTTCACTGTTATAAGTTATAGCTGATTTGGAAGAATCTTGGTATAAGTGTTTCAAAAGAGTTTACCAGCATTGCCATTATCGTAAGTTCGATGTAGATGTCCACTTCTTCGTAAGAGAGATTCAGAGTTTCATAGAGAATTAAAGGGTTCAATTGACAAACCGAAGATCCCATATCTTAATCGTCCCATCTTCACTTCCTGTGACTAACCATTTGCCCTCGCTGTGGAAAGATACAGACGTCACGTTCTTGCTGTGACCCTCAAAAGTGATAAGCTGAAGCATAATTAGTCAAGTACACGGCTATGAATGGCATTGAAACGGTTACACGCTCAGATGAAGCACTAGCAATGTCATAAATATCGACTTTCTTGTGAATAGCTGCTGCAAGTAAGCGTTTACTGGAAAGTATGAAAGTTGATGCTGTATTCTGGGGGGTAGAGAAGTCGTGCTCACTCGGGAGAAATGGCAAGACGATTTACTTGCTGCATGTAATATTATCTGAAGGTTAGTCTACTATACAGGAGCTGGTAATTATCAAAGCTCACCCCAGATTCTCCTGTACGGGTGATGGATCGCGAACAGATCCCACTCCAAGCCTCCCAGAAACGGATTTCATGGTCATAAGAGCCTGTAACCAGTATCACCGACATGTCGTGTCGAGAGGTACTGGCCTTGGAGGATGAAGTTGGAGCTGGCATGCAATTTCAGACTGAGAGCTAACCTCAGAAGAGCGATGTGTGCCGACTGCACTGCACGTGATGTAATTTGATTACTGTATTAATATTTGAATGACACTGACCCGAGTTCTTGTTCTTCGAAGAACATGTCCTCGGAATATCCTGGAATACCTCTAGCGTCATGAAATTCAATGTGCTCGTATCGACGAACTGCAATTTGTTCCTTTAGAATCAATTATCAAGATACTGCCTACTTAATGGTGGGATCTTTGTAGATGCTATGCGAACGCAATGGATGCAAAACGCGTGTCTATTGCCTTTACGTTCTAATAGATCAATACGTGCCTGCTTGGACTCAGTAAGCGTCTGATTTATAGGATGCGAAGTTCTTCTAGGCCTATTTCCGATATGATGGTGATTGATCTTCATCGACGCAACTACCTTGTGCACCTGTTTCCAAAATATACATAACACTCCTTCAAGCTTTTTCGATTACCCGATCGCATATCCTGGGAGAGCCCGTGTCATTGGCCTCGGAATTTCGATAGACTGGCTGGCTATTCCTTCCGACCCTCGAATTCATAACGCGAATTCAGGACGAAGCGCGTCCCTCGACTTCATATGCATGGTTTTCCCTGTCATTAATCTAAGCTCATGAAACTAGCCTTCCTCCCTAGATTTCACTTAGATGCCCTATCCCCGATTTCTACTTCCAATTCAGACTTCGGTAGCCTAGCTGGAGGTACTCGATCGTACAGGACACCTACATTTCAGTTCTGGTTCTCGCGTTTCTACCTGGTATAAAGAGAACTCGCCTCTATCCTTGAAATCACGAAACAGTACGACTATTTTGGCTATGAATCACTTTCCTGTGCGCGCTCTCATCTACCGTTCGTTCGATACTCATTGATTTGCTATTCAGCAGGGAACTCGCGTATATTTCTTTTCAGCTCAAAACCAAACTGTACGAGGTTCGGTGTGTGGCCATTTGGTCGCTGGAGATGTGAGTATCTATTCTTCAGTTCGCTGCAGTAAGTCAGAGACTAACCACATTATTCAGGGAACCCTGCTTTTACGCATCCAGCCCGATGGGGGCGCGACGGTAGTAACCTTACCGTGAGTCTCATCCATTTTAAGGCAAGAACTTACTGACATAAGGAATGTTCAGAGCGGCAGCTGTGAACAAACTTTAGACAACTGTCTTCTCGATAACGCTATCGATTTTTTCCATGGTTTCGAACGTATAGATGGACTTTATGTATTAGTTCCCCCTACTATTCACGACTGTATCGATCGTCCCCGTATATGTATCCATTCTGTCCCACTTATGTATTGCTATTCAATTTCTTCGTGGATTATCTTAGCGTGAAAAACATCACTGTTCCTCACCTTCTTGCTTATCAGATTCATCCTGGGAGATCGACAACCACTGTCTTTCGACCCCAAAATGTATGCAATACTGGAGCCACATGTTTCGACCTTCTTTTTCTGCCTGGTATAAGGCAATCAAAAAGTTGGATGTAACGTCTGTTAAATAACCGTAGAATTGAATGTGGCTTGAAAACCTTCATACCTCAGCTGAACTTTAATAGGTATGACACTCTACTACACCTCAGGACAACAAAGATCACCTCAAATTTTGATCACAAGGTGGCCAGCTCTGATCTGCTTATTCTGAAGACTCAGAACGTCTATGAGTGGTTAGTGTGACTATGATGTTCAAGGAGGTCCTGATTATTTCAATATCAGATTAGGAATGGTCCTGTCGTAGGATGGGCTCACTCGAATCATGATGCTCATGCGTTGTCCAGCCCCATTAGTGAATGCGCTGTTCCTCAAAATGGAATGCTTGTATTGATATCGCACGGTGTCACTATGTAAAGTAGAAGGTTAAGAATTGAAGCAATGCTCACATAGATATATTCTTGCCTTTGTATATATATACTTCCAGAAGGTAGAAGGATTTCGGCTACCTCATCAGGATTTGCGCAACTTTCCAGCCGAAGGATTCGATCCGACCCAAGGCTGACTCCTAAGATCCATCTTCCACTCGCAGATACATTATCCACATGAGGAAGTATTTCACCGTCCGACGCCAGGTGCAAAAGGTGAGTTTGGATGTTGGAAGAGGGAAGCAAAGATTGCAATCGGCTCAAAGCTGGTACAAGTCCAGGAAATTCAGCGGTCGGCCAAGACGTCAGATGCATTTCTCGATACTTGTGGATGACGCCATCGTAATGACCCTCAGCGAATTTAGCATTATCATGACGTCTTCATATGCATAGAAGATATGGACTTACCTGGAGGAATTCATAACAGTCGTCGGGTAAAAACAATTCGGAAAGGGGAGCTTCACAGATACTAGCACTAGTATTCAGTGAAGATCTGAAATATTTTCGTTTTTTCTGAAATCTCCTATTTCCTGCGGCATCTAATCTCTCAAGAGCAGCTGAAAGGAGCGTTCTTTGTTCGGACACAGAAAAGAAGTCTGGGACGAAGTGGAAATCCGAAGGAACAGTCCCGCGCAAATTAGCCGGAGAGAAGAGTCTCTTCGATAGCATGTTTAGAGGAGGCTGCAAGGATGTGAGATTCAGAAATGAGATGAAAGGAATGAATAATGAGTTCGGATCCGAATGAACTCATCAAAGTACTGGACAAGGTTTGAGCTTGTTTGAGCGCCTCTGCCTTATACCATGTGACCTGACAATTTCCGCGTCGCATCTCTTGTAGACTGTATGTCTACAAGCCTGAAATCTCATTCACGAGATGGATCAGAAGGCTTAGAAACTCGTATGGTGCCTTGACTTCTATACTGAGCTTCACAATGATTGATCACCTCACAGGAGAATCGCAGTCGAATTTAAAAGCTGCTATTGCTCGGACGGTGACTCGAGGCATCGCGTTATATTTTTCTCGACCTGTCAGGCTATTCCGGCCATCTAAAGGTAGAAATGGACTCTAGATGCTGTTCAAAAATGACCCTCTGAAAGTCCTTGATTCCATTCAGTTTCTGGATGGCATTCTCTACGGGGTTTAGCATCACAGGAGGGATCACCGTTGACGCCTGGATTCGTTAAGTCTCTAGTGAAGGACCAAGGTGTCAGTCGATTGTCACCGTGACAATTTGCCCACCGTCGCTCAACCAACCGTACAGCTAATGGTTTTACCCAAACATTTTGTACCACCCATGCTTGTGAATACATTACTAGGGACAGTGCTATGGACGACTTACACGGAAGCTTCGAAAGTAATTGAACCTCACCTCCCCCGACATCCTACTATGACTGCTGCATTATCTGGTGCAATTGCCGGCGGATTCCAGGCAATTGTCGCTGCTCCTGCAGAAAATGTTCGATTACTTTTTGAAGGCGGTTTTGGATATCATTCTTGGTCGCATGCTTGGAAAGACGTCTTTAGAGGTACAGAACTTCGTGGTACCACCTCTCGGATGGAAAATATTGAAGATGCTCGGCAAGTACGGCGTTGGATGAAAGAAGTTGGTGATATGGCTGGCCGTGGCTGGAATGGCTGGTATTGGGGTTGTGCTAAGGACATGACTGGTTTGCCAAAATATCCCTTCTACTCATATTCAGAGGGTCCTCACCGTGATTCGTTCAGGTTTTGCTGTATTTTTCTCGATTTTCGAAGTCACCCACCGGACAGCTCTTCATACTCGGGAACGTACAACAATCTTTGTCCGAAAGACTTCTTCCTCTGATGGATTTCTCATGCGTCACATTCCGAGAACCATCTACGGTCTCACTCTGGTATCCGGGGGAGTATGTGCTGACTCGGCGTAATTGAGATATTGATTAATGGCTCTCCTAGGTTTTAGCTGGTCTTGCTTACGAGCTGACAGGTCGCCCGTGGGATCATGCACGGCGCATTGTCCATATGCAGAAGCTCCAAAAACCCAATGAACGCATTCCTTGGTCAGCGGTACTTCATCAATTTCGCCTAGACGGATTGCCTGTGTTTTTCCAAAATCCTGCTCTCGCGACCGGCAAAAATCCTGATTCATCTGTGTACAGAGGTTATCGCCCCAAGATGGCCGTAGCGCTTCGAACATTGGGCAGAGTGGGCCCATGGGGAATTGGTTTCCTAATTTACGCGTCTTTTGGCCCTGACATGAAATAGTAGAAGAGACACTCACCTAATCAGCAACATTATCCGTGATAGTATTTGTCTGTTCGAACACCACCCATCTGTCAAAACATATTCAATAGATCGTGTTCAAGAATGGAACATCTAGCATAGGTTCATGGCTCGAAGTCGTGTGTGCTTATAAACGACCTTGATATGAGTTTATCCTCTCACACTCTCAAATACGTATTGATCTCGAAAAGTGAGAGGTCGGAAAAATCGTTTTGAGGTAGCTCTGACATGCAACGAAGGCAGGGATTTCTCCAAGCCACACTCCTGGTAAGATCCCGGTCCATAGCCGCGGAGTTCAATCGATCAGTAGGCCACTCTGCCAAACGTAACTTTCTTTCTCGCTGTGAAATTAAACTGAACACACGCATTATGCTGGTGGATGAAGTTTTTCCGTGTCAACTTGTAATTGTCGACGGAGACCAGTGTTCTGGATGTTGTAGAATGTACATTACAACAGATGTAGCTTTCGTTCGCTCGTATGTAAACCGGACGCTTTTATTGCTGAGAAGGAAGAAATCACGTAGTAACAGCTGTTAAAAATTGAATAAATTGGATGAGTGTAGAGCTCGTTCGAAGCGCGACCGGATAGAAGGTCCCGAGACGAGTGTCTGACACTTATTGCCTGTTGCATAACATTGTCTGCAGGTCCCAAAATTTCTCAGCTATTTATTTGTATTTTGAATGGGAGCCCAAGTCCAGGTTCAGAGAAGGCGCACATTTTCCACCGCACGATCCATTGTTTCCAATTGAATCTAACAAAGCCGAACAGGTGCGAAAACAATCGACGACCTCGCGATGATTATACGATGTACTAGTAGTTACCCCGTGACAATCTCTCATAGACGCTCAAATTATATAATTAGCGCTCGTCGAATCGCGTCGAATTTAAGCGAACCTCATTATACGCTTTTCCCCGAAGCCTTCTTCTAAGATCTGTGAGAATGCCTCTTTGCACTCGTAAGGGATGTGGAAAAGATTTCTCTGAAGAGAGTACTGAAAGTTGCTTCTTCCATCCTGGAGCTCCAGTAAGTAGAAAGTTCAGATCGGATAACAGAGATATTTCTAACTCGCGTGTACAGGTTTTTCATGAAGGTTTGAAGTCATGGTCTTGTTGCTCGGATAAGAACAAGCCAGTTTTGGACTTTGATGAATTCATGGAAATCAAGGCGAGTCCTGTAAATAGAAGATATACTCAATGAGATCGCTGAAGGTTTTGTCAAAGGGATGCGTCGAGACTGATCGTCATACGAATGATATTCCAGAGCCCGAATCGAAGGCTCCAGCTACTTCTACTGGAGAAAAGGAAGTACCCCAAAAAGAACTTCATGCCTCTGCCGCCTCCTCCGAGCCCGTGCTGTCTAGTGTTGACACCATAGCTGTCCCAGCGCCACCGCTGCGCTCACCACGAGTCTACGAAGAAGAAGAAGACGATCTCAGCGTGAAAATTACCACAGGAACACCCTGTCGGCGCAATGGTTGCATCACTACGTTTATCAGCGACGAGGAAAACAGATATGGCGATGGCGATGGCACTCATTGTAACTATCATCCCGCACCTGTAGGAGCTCTAATATCAGTATCATGTTCGCCTTCTCATCTATTTCTTAGCCTGTCTTCAGAGAAGGAAGTAAAGTATGTTCCTGTCGCGATAATATCTTGACATCCTCATGACTCGTTTTAGGGCTATATGTGCTGCAAACGCAGAGTTCTCGAGTTCGAAGAATTCCTCAAGATCGAGGGATGTAAAACAGGGCGTCATCTCTTTTCTCCCAAGGTAAATCCAGACAAGGTCAGCTCGTATCATGAATGAAAATCGGGATATTTAGGAGTAACCCGCGCATGCAATCCTTTAGACAGAAGAGTTTACCACCTGCCGGCTAGACCACTATCAAACTTTGGACCAAGTTCATGTATCCATATTCGCAAAGCAAGTTGACAAAGATCGTAGCAGCGTGAAATTTCATGAACAGAGTGTGAGTTTCTGTGTACATTTTGTATGAGGGGTATTCAATGTGCCACAGATATCTATCGATCTTTATTTACCAGGATCCAAGAGATTCTTGAAAACAATCGATCTATTTGGGCCCATAGCTTCCGAACAATCTTCTGTCCAGTATTTTGGAACAAAGGTTCGCAATATGAGTATCTAATAGTCTGCATCTACCGTTCTGAAGCTGAAAGAACCTTCTCAGGTAGAAGTACACCTCAAGAAGCAGGACACCAGGAGTTGGACCATATTGGAAAAACCCACCCATGACCTCGGAAATATTGCGTTAACTTTCGGCGTAACAGGTCGAACAGGTACTATTGGTGCGAAGAAGTCTGTTCTGGATGTACAGAACATTACCAGAACCCAATTGCCTTAGAGGTTGCACACAGCTAAACAAAGCATATGTTAGTACTGTCATACTCATTAAATGGACTATTGCTATTGGTCCCGTATTATCATACTCTAAAATTTATAGCACTCCAGGCTTCTCTATGATCGTGAACATTTGGATAGAATCCCCTGCCTGCAAACCCGAAAAGTTGGCTAGGCTGAGACCAAATTCAGATCCTTTTCGTACTTCCATAACATCCTTCTTAACCACACGGAGGGTTTCAACTGGACCTGTGAGGACGCATTCGATTACTATGAAGTAGAAGATGAAATCATCAAATTTACCTTCGTGCACAGTTTCACCATTTCGAATCACTCGGGCTTGTTTTGAGCGCTCCACCATTCCGTTCGTTACCCTGCAACCGGCGACTTTGACCACCTGTTTTTTTGCCTGAATGTCGAAGATTTGTAAGACTTGAGCTTCACCAGTAATTTTCTTCTCTACGATGACAGGAAGAAGTTTGATGACATGATCCTGCACATCGTCCATGAGTTTGTAGATAACACCAGACGACAGGATGGTGACATTCTTCTGAGCCGCGGCACTTTGTATTTGCTTAGAGGCATTGACGTTGAATGCGACGATCATGCCTACACAAGTGGGACAAGCAATCAGACCACATTGGTAAATATAATAACAAAACAAGCACGCACCACCTGCGGTTTGTGCCAAAGTCACGTCACTTTCAGTAACATCTCCCACACCGGACGAGATGACTTTGGTTATGGCCACATCGTTGCCTATGCCTTGAAGAGCACCCACGACAGCCTCTGCACTTCCACTAACATCTGCCTTGATGACCAGGCGCAGCTCCTTGGGCCCGTGCTCAGGTTGTTCTTCCGAGGCAACCACATCTTTCCCTGATTGTAGCTCTAGTTCTCGCTTTTCCCTGTCTTGTCTCCGTGTTGAATTGATAGCCTCCATGTCTGCAAGAGATGACTCTATTTCAGCTTTTCGTTGCCGATTCGCGATGGCCTTTTTAATATCCGCTTCGGAGCCTTGCAGAACATCACTACCAGCACTGGGTAGGGTTTTCCATCCTGAGATAGTGACAGCCATACCGGGAGTGGCAGCCTTCACGGGTTTTCCATTTGAGTCATTCATAACGCGAACCCGTGCGTAAGAGAGGCCACTGATTATATGCGAGCCGATCTTCAGGCTGCCACGAAGCACCAAAACGGTCGCCACAGGTCTATGGAGATGATCAGGGTCAAGTGCGCGAATGGTACATAGTCAACCCACCCAAGGCCTTTGTGCATGTTCGATTCGAGTACGTAGCCATGTACAGGACCTTCTTGTTCTGCACGCAAATCTTGCATTTCGGCGATGGCTGACAGCGTTTCAACGAGGCTCGGTAGACCTTCACCAGTTTTTCCGGACACATTGACTGCGGGAATATCTCCACCATACTGTTCTAGCTGCAAACCTTCCGCAAGTAGGGAAGTTTGTACCGCTTCCTATAGAATCCGTTCGGCTCCGTTGAGCCTATGGTGCATTGATGAGAGTAGTTCGTGAATCACTTACGATGCTAATTCCAGGCTTGTCGACTTTATTAATGGCCACTACAACTCCGACCTTATCTTGTTCTTTTTTGATAAGATTGATCACCTCATGAGTCTGAGGCATGATGCCGTCATCAGCGGCGACGACGAGAACAATGATGTCGGTTACACCAGCACCCCGTGCACGCATAGCAGAAAAGGCAGCATGCCCTGGAGTATCCAGAAAGGTGATGGTTTTGAGGACATTGTCGTTACTAGTTGAAGGTACTGGGACTGAGAAAGCACCTATATGTTGGGTAATTCCACCAGCTTCGCCTTTGGCTACAGAGGTAGATCTGAGTGTGTCGAGCAGCGTAGTTTTTCCGTGGTCGACGTGGCCCATGATAGTTACGATAGGAGGACGCAAAGGGAGAGAGCCAAGCTTTGGGTGCGGAGGCCTGTTGGATAGTCAGCTGTCGACCTTTCAATGTGTCCGACGCGAGGAAGACTGACGAGGGATAGATATCAAATGCCATTTCATCATTCACGATAGGATTTTTGCCAAATTCTTCCGCGAGGAGGACAGCATAATCTGACGTGAGAACTGACACAATGCGTTCAAAATCAAGTCGAAGGTGGAATGGAACGCGACCCACCATGATCATACGAAGTTTCTTCCCCCATTCCTGCCTGTTCCATCTTTCGTTGCAGGCGCGCTGAAAAGAAATTTAATGAGATATAAAGGCCTTGTATATAAGACTCACCGAGCCTTACATCTAACAATTGAGCCAATTGACCAACGGAGACTACAGAAGGGATGTAAACGTCGACAGAGACTTTCCTTTCGACAAAAACTTTTTTCTTCCGCAATCTTTCCCTTGGTGTTCGAGCTGCATGATAATCTTTTTGAGAGTCGACTGTGTCTTCTGGAATAGCCCTCATTTTCTGTATTAAAGATCCACGTCTTTCGGGTTTAGGACCAAAGTGAGATTTGCTGGTTTTCCTGCCAGCATCAAGCGTATCAACATACGAGCCCCATAAATCTAAATCTGAAGAGGCTGAAGTTGAAGGAGCAGTTTGTGTACTGGAATGAACGGAAGATTTAAGCGAAGAATTTCTGTTTGTAAGATGATGCGTCGAGGTGCCATTTCGAGAATTTGGATTATCCTGTCCCAAAAGGTGATTTCCGGCGGGAAATTTCGCATTTTGTGCACGAGTGTTCGACAATGGAGGCGGCCTTGTATGAGGGGCCTCTTCCCTGTCCAACATAACCTGCTGCTGGAAAGCTGGAGCTGCTTTATATGTAGAATCAGGGGATGCAGGCGTAGGGGTATACACAGTATTTGTCGGCGAAGCAGCAGGAATTATCCTTGACCAACTGCGAGCACGAAGAGGTAGTCCTGCCGCAGAGGAGCTTTCGCCTTGCGAAGTTGGTGAGCTGCCAGCATTAGAGAGTAGAGATAACGAGTATGAGGACGCTCCGGTGTCACGAGAAGTGTTCGTCTGAGGGATAGGCTTTTGGAGTCTCCGTTTGTTTTCATCTGCGGAAACCTCCGATCCGGACTAGAGTTGGCGAAAAAAAGTGAGTGTTGAGGAGCAACTTGATAGAGTAAGTTTACCAGAGGCTTCGTTGCTGTAGATGCGAGTCTATATTTCTGAAAACACTGGCGACGTATGAAAGGTACAGCCTGACGGGTTCGATGCATGAATAGTAAGGGTGACCTACCGGATGTGTGACTGCGTGACCTTGTAGCTAATTCCCGCTTCCGTGCTTAGATGCTTCCACAAATTTGTAGGAGATTATCGTTGTCAACCCCTCTCAATAATCGTCAGGCATCCTATACCAGGTACTATGCAATCTCCCGCTTTCCTGGACGTGGAAAACCAGTTGGGGTCGGCAGACATCAGCAATCTTCGGTTAAACCGTCGAGCAGGCAGGGGCCTTCGGAAAAGTCTTCCGCTTCAGCAGAATCACAGGAGGACCCTTCTGTGAGCGATTCCCCGCTATGGAGAGCTGGACAGTCTCTTGATGCAAGTGGCTCAGCTGAAGGCCTTGAACGCTTGCTTGCTTACGATTCGTTAGTCGTAGAAAGGTAATCATCTCTCGTTCCAACTTTGCAAATGATGCACATTCATGCGTGATACTATAGGCAAATTGAGATGTTGAACATCTTTGTTGGCTTTGAACAAACCAACAAATACTCCATAAGTCAATATACAGTTCCGCCGCTTGAGACTTTCATGTTACTCACAGAGTCCTTTCCAGGCAATTCTGCCGGTGAACAAGTTGGTTTTATAGCTGAAGAACCTGGTGGTTTTCTTTCCTCCTTCAATCGACAGATCTTTGCCACGCACCGACCCTTCAAAGCGCTTGTTATGGATCCATCCGGTACCCCAATTCTTTGGGTACTTCATTAATTACACATCTAACTGGAAAGGTCACTACTAAACTAACGCTACCATAGGTCCGACGTCCTTTTGCCTGGATCAACTCAAGAATGTACGTGCAACGCCCTCATACTGGCCAGGAAGTTGCGGAAGGGTCTCCAGCTGTGCTCGATACTTTCTCCGAGGTGCAGCAAATTTGGCACCCTTTTAGACGACGATATGACCTTTTCTTGCGGTAGGTTACATATCATTATTAATAAACGTCTACCTTTCTGAATGATTTCTCGCGTTCAGAGATAGCCCAAAGCGAATATTGTCCTTAGCTTCAGACCCCCAGCCGGAGCCTGAGCTAGATACAAATACATTCAACCAAGTAGCTCAAGTCGATGCTCCCTTCTTGGCCTGGGATTTCAGCATAGTGGATGCTGCTGCGCGAGAATTGGCATTCATTAGTCGAAGTTTTAGAGGATTTGGCAGAGAAGTGGGGTGTATTGTCTAATGAAATGAGACTCGAGATGCTTGACTCTTATTGCCACAGATATTCACAGACACAGGTACGTTATGCAGTCCCTCCTGCTTCAATTATGCTTTTCGGAACTTACTGACCCTGTTTAGGCCAATACCTTATCCATTTTGGACCCCGACCTGAGGTGGACGCCACAGGTAATTTGCAATACAGAACGGAGGCGCTTTCTTTAAACCTAGAACAACGTGCTGTGAGTGTGTTTCATTACTGAACATTGTTTATTAACTCACAACTATGACTTCCCAGTTAATCCTCGCTTTGGCAGGTGTGCCTCTCAATATAACCCTCGATTGATGCAGGCTATACTCATCCTCTTACAAGTCAACGTCGATTTTGATTATTTTTCCCGCCATTCAAGTGGCTCGTGACTATCCCTATCACACTTACGTCGAAATTGTTTTGACTTGACGGGATGTTTAGCGGTTTCTTCCACTTTGGAGTTTGGGATTGAACACATCAATTCGAATACAAGGTAATACAACGCTAGGACAAGGGAGAAAGCAAAAGTACAATCCAACTGCTAAGGGGTCGGCAGCAATCCGGCGACAGATACAAGTACGAAATCAGCGGACAGCAGATAGCAGAGCAATGAGAAAGGTGATACAGATGGAAGGGAAGGTGAACTGTAAATAAAAAGGTACAAGGTCACCAGAAATTGCAAGGGAGTTAAGAAAACTAGCACATAGATATTGGCTGACCTTAGGTGAAAGGAAAGTAAAGAAAATGAATGATGAATGAGAGATTCATCAAAGAGCGTATCTTAGACTTCAAGTTAGATAGGCACGACAGGCACGATCCGAGGGACATCTATGTTCCCTCTTGTGACGCCTTAGGGCTTGCGGGTATGAGAACGTCATTTCACAATCCGGGCACGGAATCCTCCTATTCCTGTGTTGAGCTGCTGTGTGATCTGACAGTTCGAGGTTGTTATTTTAGCGAAAATTGAGGGAAGTTGAGTACTCGCTCTCTAGTCCCTGTCTGCTTCTCAGGGATTGGCCGCATTCACGGCAATAGAATAACGCTGGGGTTGGCGACTGTAGAGAGGAATAGGGGCTCCCTCCGCTATAAGGCGAGTGCAGATCAGATGTAGGCGAATTTGTAGACCCAGATATAGCAGATATAGGGGTTGCAATGCTTCCCGCCGAAGAGCTCTGGGGAATGTACAGGGATTGAGGTTGGCTGTGTCAACCTCAATTAGACGAATTCATCAAGAACCAAAACGGCTCACGGGCGCCCTACGTTTCCTCCGTCATACCGTACACTGGAGTGGGGCTCCTGGGTTGATAACGTGTGCGCCTGTATTCCTGAAATGAGTTGCTGCTCCTGATATCCTACGTTTTGACAATGATGCAATTCCTTGGAGGGCATCCTGCATTCCTTGGAGGGCATCCTGCGGGAAAAATGTTTGTTGAATATCAACGCGATGCACATCAGGATGGACGATAATCACGACTGGATCAATTGCAAGAACTGGCGGTAACCGTCTGGGTCCGGGCTTAATTGCAGTCAGAGAATCAGAGACAAGGTTGAAAAAGAGGGGAGGTAACTCACCTGCCAACGGATCGAGTGGACATGAGAGAGGCTTCTGCGAGCGCCTGTATTTAAGATTGGTTCATGAACATACGTTTTAGTGAAGGAACGGTATTTGAACTGTTTGATCTTATACAGCTCAAGCTGTCAGTGCATAGTTCGCTGTTCGCTGTTGAAGGTTTGTGTCGCTAAGAGAGAACCGACGTGCTTCTTTACGCGTTTTGCAACGAGCAACGGAAAAATTCTGGACGCAGAAAAGGTTTGTGTTAAATTGGTGCATACCATCATGGTAAGCACATTCAGAAACAGTAGAGATGTCAATAAGTACGTGAAGGGTCGCGCGCAACAGCGATGAAGAACCATATCTGAGGCGAAATCAAATCCGCACGAACCCCCCATTTGTGGACGTTGTAGTACCTACTACACGACATACCAGCTTGAGTAACAAGGGGAAAGCCGAGAGATGATGGCATGAGGTCTAGTGAATCGGCAAGCACTAGCAGGGAATGCCCTGATATCTGGGCCGTAAATGAGTCCCTTGAATGAATGCCTTTCGTTCGCGATAGCCAGATTGGCAATCGAACTGAAAAGAGCTACCAAGCTTGAGAAACATTTCGAGGTAGACGTAGGCATGTTCTGCAGTTATTAGGTGAGAAATGAGTACACACCAATGGTGGCGCCCTACATGTTACTAGAGTCTTCCAGAAAAATTGTTGAACGGTATTGGGTTACACACCCCAAGGAGCGGAAATTCTTCAACCCCGGCTCATAAGCCACAGCGAAAACAGAGGGTCATTTATGTTCAAGCTGTTGAGCTTGACTCAGAAGCCGAAAAGCGCACCGTGGTAAGTGGAACCCTCAACACCTCTGTACATCGGAGGCAAATACGCAAAAGTAAGTTTTAACAAGGAAGGGTGCAGTCCGGAATGTCCAGCTGGATCATGTCTACAGCAAACATCAACTGGTTTGACCTGGACAGCGCAGAAAATCCTTCAAAATCACCCCGAGTCCACGAATTATCGCAAGTGAGATTACACACGCACTTCAAGCAGCTATATTGACACTATTCGATCTAATTCAGCGCAAGGTCACGGAGAAGAGAGCATATCTGTCTTATGGCTTCATTGCGACTTGTAGGAAGAAGGTTAGCTCGCAGTTGGAGCAATGAAGAGGGATCACTTACTGCCTACTCACTCACTGCCTACAGAAGTTCGAATGGTGGTCCCCAGGATGCAGGACATAAAGTACTTATACTAAGATTGCTATTAAATAGGCGACAAAGGCGGTGCCATTCACGAGTAGAGGTCCAGCAGCAGTTCTGAGGCTAGTACAAAGTGAATTTGTTAACAGCTTCCGCAGCGCAACCTGAGGACGATCCGTGTAGGTCGCTTCTCAGGAAGTTGACAGTCAGTCGGCAGATGTGTATAATGATAGGGTACTTCCAGGTTTCGTCGTAGGGATTCAAGTTGCTAAGGCCCCGTTCTGTTACCGCGAGACGAGACGACAGCATGTGAGACGAGATGTTGAAATTTCACTCTCGCATTTTGATGCGAGATCTGTGTGAGAGGGCCTTAGAGCCGTTTAAGTCGGATATTATGTCATTGTAATTAGAGATAGCTATCCAGGCGGTCCGGGACCATTTTCGGGACCATTTTTGTCCATAGTCGCGCCGTGGCCCGTAAGTGGGGGAATAATCAAAAAAGTCGCGCGGGCGCTAAATGGGCGCGTATTTTTATTCATCTCGTACGACATCACTATATAAATTCAACGGAACACAGAAAATGTGAGATGATGGCCGAATTTCCAATCTCACATGATCTCACATTTTTTGGCAGGGAGACTGATCTCACACGATGTCGTCTCGTAGTAACAGAACAGGGCCTAATGGATTCTTGGTTACGAGCTCTGTGACAGGTCACACAGAGCTATATGAGTGATGTGAGGTCATGTGAGGACGCGAAACTGACCGTCACGTTCTTCGTTTATACTCCCAATCCCTTCCTCGATTCAACAACGATTTTCCATGGTTTACCTACCGCCTCCGGGTACCAGTCGTGATCGCCCTTCATACTCAGAAGCATATGCCAAAATTTTGAGGGCACATCGAGAATCGCCTCTCACGTCCGCTTCGTCGGTAATAATGCTCGTCGCGCCCGACGTGGACGCTCTCTGTGCCGCTCGCATGCTGGCCGAGCTTTTCGGACAAGACGACGTTGTCTACCGCATCATGCCAATATCAGGCATTGCAGAGCTAGAGCGGGTCAGAGACGAGCTGATGATGTATAACGAGGTGCGTTGTGTAAGCCGCTGGAAGATGATACATCTTGAATCATTGATTATAGCTTCATACTCTTATTCTCTTAAACATGGGTGGAATCCTCGACTTACCGTCCTCTGAGTGGTTTGGTGCTTTTCGCCTAGGAATGTCGGTTCATATAATCGATTCCGCACGGCCTCAAAACTTGTCCAGTCTTTTCGGAGGAGGAACAAACGGAGAGAGAATTATTGTATGGGATGACGGTGGTGCTGAGAAACTCGCGGAAGAACGGAAAGCTTGGGAGGCCTTGATGGTACGAGCAACCCATTGCAGCATTTGTTCATCGTCGTTGAGATTACCCTTCTGTGATAGTATGAACCAGAGCCTGATTCAGACGAAGATGGATCAGACTACGACTCCGAGGACGAATTCAATGAAAACTCGGACGAAAATGAAGATGATGGGGAGCGGTTTGAGGAAGGGAGTAGTGGAGGAAGGAAACGTCGGTCCTTAGGGGACGGAAATAGAAGAGGTAAACGACGTCGAACCTTGGAAGATGTGCGGATCTGTCCTCTATCTGCTATTGGCCATACTCATCGTACGAGGTTGATAGCGTCCTCATCGAATGTCCCGTGAAGAGCGTGATGCTCATATGGCTCGCCTCGAAAAGCACTACATGGCTGGTACATGGCATGGTCAAAGCGCTTCTGGTACGATATTTGTCCTCGCCACTTTGTTAGAACGCGCCGACATCAACCTATTATGGTTTGCCATACTGGGTCTCACCTTCCAATACACGACGTCGCGTATATCTCGCGATAAATACGATGACTATCAGTCTATCTATTCTGATGAGGTCCTTCGACTAAGTCCTCCTCCCCCACTTGGCGAGCAAAACCTTGCATCATCAAATCCTGACGATCATGGTATACGCACAACGGATGAGCTACGCTTCATGTTGTATCGTCATTGGACGCTGTACGACGCCATGTTTCACTCCAGTTATGTCGCGGGAAAACTGGGAATCTGGAAGGAAAGAGGAAGAAAGAAGCTGACTGGGTTATTAGCGAAGATGGGGTAGGTTCTATGTATGCAGTAGATCGTATCACGCTCATTTCCTTACAGATTCTCAATACCTCAAACCCAGCAGCCATATCCGCATATGGACATGGACCTCAAACGATCACTTGTTCAGAAATTAGACGACATCGCTCCGGAGTATGGCCTCATCGAGCTCTCGTACCCTTCCTTCATGAAGTGTTACGGGTATCGATCACAGCCCTTGTCTGCTGCAGACGCTGTGGAGGGTGTCAGTGCACTCTTGGATCTCGCCGGAGGGGTGAAGGTGGAAGTCGAGATTGAAGGCTCTCGAAACGGTGGGGAATGGTTCGGGGGAGGAAAAGTATGGGAGATCCATGGACTTGGAGCGAAAGGAAAGTGGACAATTGAGGAAGAGCGTGAAAACATTCCCCCAGATGACCAGCCCACAACCATCGCGTCGAATGTTAAGAAGGCGAAAGGAGAAGATGACAATTCCGATAGTCTCAAGGAGGTGGCTTGGTGGATACGGAATTTTTGGGTAGCGTTCGATGCGCTTGCAGAGTGAGCGTTCTTTCCATCCGTCATATGCCGTCCAAATTCTAAGCGGAACAGCATCGAAGCACTCAGGCATTCATTGAACCTCTCAATGACCCTCCACCGCGCTATCATTCGACAAGGTACCTCAATTATTGATAAACAGGATATCCGTACGATGCGCAACCATCGTGTTGTTGTGCTAACACAGGGCCCAGACCTGGCCCTGTTCTCTCATCCCGGGGTGCTGTCACGGCTCGCTCTATGGTTAGTAGACGCCCTACGAGATAAACTGCCTGGAAAAGTCGTCAGCACACGTACGAAACGCAAGAGTCTACCTTTCGTGGTGGCTTGTTTGAATGAGGCTTCGGACTCGTACATTGTGGTCGGTGTTATGGCTGCTACAGACTTTGGCGACGTGCGAAAAAAGTAGGTGTGGTTCGGGGTTATTCTGAGAAATCAAGTAAACTGACTTCTTCCAGTGAGTTTGGTCTTGCCTTCCTGGATGCCAAGGAACGATGCAATGCACGAACTCGTCACAGTTCGTTCGACACAAGCATACTGGAGATCAACCAGGCTGATTTACCAGTGTTCTTAGAAACACTTTGTGAAGGCTCTGGATATTGAGTGGAGAGTGTATCTGGATTCAAATAATTTATAACATCCCTCGCATTAACATCGCTTTTCCTCTCTTTACAATTATCTGTTGTATTCTATGTAGTCGCAACTGTCGCTTTTAAGCTGAAGTTTTATTTAGTTCCAATGTCTATACTTGATTTCCTTGACTTCCTTCCGTTACAAAACGCTTTGGTCACAGCGAATTTCAATTTTACGATTGTATTCTGGACCGCTGCGAAAATCCAGATGAATATCTCCATACATTTTTCGAAATTTGGTACATTATTCCCCTCGACCCTAACAGGTCAATTGCTTCTTCTAAATGCCATTCTCCTACTTTCCTCCACCGATCGTCTCTGTGCAATCGCTGAAGAATACCTTCCTTTGTAAATTTGGCTGGTTCTGAACGTTGACGAGACTTCACCCAGACCTGGATGACTCGTTCAATTTCTTCGGCTAGAAGCTCAGCAGTCAGGGCGACATATGCTTCTTCATCAGGATTGGGGTCCGATAAGTCAAAGTATTCTTTGGTGTCTCGTTCAAGGGAGGAAGAGAACACCGAGACATTACTGGTGGCCGTTGTATTGACATTGTTGGAAGAGCTGAACTTCCATATCCTGTTATTCATGCTATAACTGAACAAATTTGAAGAGATGGGATATTTAGGGCCATCCCATAAGACGATACTACCCTCTTCGAGGAGCTGAATAATGGCCCACTTCCATAACCTCTTCGTTCGGGAAGATAAAGAATCCTCACTCAAGTCCGTTGAAGAAATGGTAACTTCAGGCACTCGAGCTTTGGGACCCTGTGAGCGACTACCGCGAGTCTGGGTTGTCACGGCTTCCTTTACTTTCTTTCTAGCTTCTCGGTCGCGTCTTTTGACTTCAGCTTGGACAACCCTGCGAGCCAACTCGGAAAGCTCTGGAACACGCCGAAGATAGGATAGCGTGAAGCCCTTTCTAGAATGTGACGTTGAAGATATCAACGTCCGAGACGGACGAGGGGTCTCATCCACCGCATATGAAGGAGAAGGATGGCAAGATAACCGGGGGGTTTGATCGTTCCGAAGGAGTCGTTTCGTGGGCGTTGAAGGTTCGGCGATGCTGGCATCATCGTCATCCGAAAGGTCAGTTTCAATCTCCGAATCCTCCAAGGCGGGTGGGTTATCCATATAATGCTTGATGTAGATACGGAACGTGTTTCCTATGAGATCAGCGGTGTGCAAGCGCGATGGATGACGGAGCTTTCTGGGCGACTGTTCAAAGTGAGCGAGCGATATTCGACAAACAGCAAAACGCTCACTTGATAGGTATCTGATTTGATGGGACTCGAGCTTGTAGATGAGATAGATGCTGAAGTATTAGAGGTCGTAGTCGAGGTCACAGTCGAGCCGTTACTGGAGGGTGTTGAGATCTTAGAGTGTTGTGATGGTGTAGAGACAGATAAAGGGCCGGGAATAATAAATGGCTCTGCTAAAGAATAATTACTCTTGTGTAAATCCAGTACAGTTTGCCAATGTCGAAGTTGATCATTGATTGATTGACACCGTACTTTACGTTCTGTTCAGTAATCTGCTTATTTCAAGACAGATTTATGGGCACACCTATTTCTTGCACCTGAATCTGCCTGCGTGCCTCTTTCGTTCCCTTGCCATCAACTTCTGTTGACTCTTTGACATCAAATTCGTAGATTCGGCCCATGACTTCTACAGTAGTTCCTACCCATGCGACGGGTTTCGGGAGTGCTGTATCATTTATTAAAATGGATCTCTTTTTCCCTTCTTGACTAGGAGACGGAGGAGGTGCACCGCACTTGTGCATACATTCTATTACAGAAGTACCGTCGTCCACTATTATCTTGTCAGCGTACTGAGGCTATTACGCGCGCATTGTTACGCACCTATATAGGAAATGCGCTTTTCGTACGTTTGAATCCCAACCACCAAACCGACAATTTTAACGGTTCTACATGGTTGTCGCTTAAGCCACCAGAATTCCTCTCCTAAATAGATTCATCAAATGATGATTCAGAGATTGTCACAGCAGCAGCTATACCTTTCTCTTTGTGGCGTTTCATGACACAAATATCACAGATGAAGCAAGGTGCAACTGCACTGGATGTGAAGACCCATTTGTAAATTTCTGCGGTTGAGGGCAAGGTCGGCTTTGATCCTAAGCTAAGCCTTCTCTTCTTGGTAGGTGTCAAAAATATGGTGCCCGTTGTTGAGCGAGCCTCTAGCACTGAAGCAATGCTCATGGTAGTAATGGAAGTTGCGCAACGCGTTCGTGACCGCGTGACTTGCACAGATAAGTGGTGAGTCAAAGCCCACGTTCATTAAATTGATTTAATTATTACTGAAGAGGCTACTGAAGAAACTTCTTTCCTGTATATCTCTGCTTTTACCTCGGATGGCCCAGATGCCCCAGTTCGTCTTTACCATTATCCGAGGGTCGAAATCTGCCACTTCCCACTTTTCGCTACCAAAGGGATTAGGCCCTGGAGTAACCACCCATTCGAATTCGCCGGCAACTCCTGGCGCTGTGGATAACGAACGGACATCCCGCTCAACATCAGCAGGAGAGAAGCCGGTGACGAAGATAGGGCATTTTGAGGCGAGCAACATAGGTAAGACGGGACCCCATTCTGTAGGCGATGAAATCTGTAAAACCGGTTGTCCTGCTTCATCCTTGTACGAAGGAGAAGGAAACCCAAATCCTGGCGCAAAGAAGAAGAAAACGTCGCTGTATGGATCCAGAGTCTCCTCAAATAATGGGTGAACGTCTGCATAGTTGTCCACTTGTAAGCCAGAAAGCGACATCTGATACGAATAGGGTGTGGTGTAAGAAGGGACGCCATAACGAGTCAAGGAAGACCGTGTCCACTTGAGCGGAGGTATTGCAGCAGGAGTCTGTGGCGTATACACGTTGGGTGTATATAGAGGCTTTTTCGCCTCTATCTGGGCGCTTTCAGTATCTGGAATCTCCTTGGCAGACGTCGGATCTCCTGATATTCTATCCGAAGTCAAATCAGAAGCAGGAGTTTCGGGTTCAGTGGACGCGGAGTCATTGTTGACAGGGGAAGGCGTAGGAGTCTGTCTCTCGCGTGGCAACGCGACCTGAGGGCCAATAAAGAAAAGATGAAAGTTTGCAGCAGGGAACAGAAACCCGAGCTGTTCCCATACATGAGGCGGCAAGGAAGACTCTCCGCGGGCACCAAGAATGAAAATTCGAACTTGAGGCTTTCCCACTGATGCTTCATGCGTCTCTGGGGCCCCGGGTTCTGTATGAAGAGTAGATCGTATCGCTAAAACAACCATAGCCTTTGAGTGGGCGATTGATTCACAGACAAATTACACACCTGCCATTGACCGACTTCCTTCAGGTGTCAGCCGCTGATTATTGAGCATTAGTGAGCTATGCTGATGGAGCACGCTCCCAATGGTCATGGGATAAGTAAGCAATTTACTGGCGTGTCTTCTTGAACGCTCGCTATCCATGGAGTTGTAACCACGCGTGTACCAGAAGACATCCCAATTGGCAAACGATATGGCCTCTTCATAGCCTTGTGGTCCTGTTCTTACGCGTGAATAGCATGTATATTTGGGACAAAATAAATTTATACCAGGCAGTTCGAACTCGGGCATCCGTCTACCGCTCCGTAGATCATGTTCATCTTCATTAGCTTCTCTCAGTCTTGAGCAATATTTTCCGTGCTCCTTATCCACTTTCCAATGTTCCTCTGAGCAATGTGTGGGCCACCCACAATCCGGGCATTCGAAACTCACATTTTTGAGCTTGGGCTTTTCATGGTTGTGTTCATGTGTATGGCTATTACCAGAGGCGCATACTGGGCAAGGAGCCATGGATGATATTGTTTGGCCTTTTGCGCGAACCTCTGGAAAGGGTGATCTCGAGAACGGATGGAAAAGATCATCTTCGGAAAGTAAAGGGATAGGCTCTGGAGGTTCTTTTGTGTCTTCCGTTTTTTTCTTCCTGAAGATATTGAGAAAGGTTCGTCTCTGTGCTACACTAGATGCAACATGGAAATGGAGTGGTCGGCTGCGGATGCAGCCAAAATACCGAGCAGTCGTGGTCCTCTGGCAGACCAAAGAAAAGGCCATGAGCCTTCCGAGTACTAATTGGCCCGTTCGCTGACAGTGAAGTTTACCTAAGCGCTCTAGATTACCGGAACGGCCCGGTTGAAGATTGTCTGCGGGTCTCAAGATTCCTGGGCTCTTTACTTGTATACAAATGCAGGGGGTGAAATCAATGGGGGCTTAAGTCCAAGCTAGGTGCAGAGAAGGACCGCAGGTTTTTCCCGAGCGATCCGTTGTTTCGAATTAAATTTAACAAAGCCAAGTAGATCCGAAACGACGACCTGTAGCAACAAGGCGATATCTCTAACGCGCTTCCGGTTAAGTTCCCTAGCAAAGCGGTCACTCACAACAGCACTTGCGCGTATTGAATAGGATGACACGATCTTGTTATCAGACAATATTTAACTGTTGTACTAGTATACAACAATTCCAATTCCGTTATGAGTTCTACAGTATCTCACACGCACATGAGCAACTGTGCTCAGTGGTCGTCAAGGTCGTAATTTCAATCAGTGGCAGTCGGAACCGGGTATTGGCTAGAACCAAGACACAGCGATCAGTTTGGAATCATCGTCAAAGAATGCGTATACGAACGTCCAAACAGTCGTTTGTGTAACAAAAGTCATATAAGGAGGGGTGGGCAACATGGAGGGAACAATTTTCGTTGCAGTGAGAGTCAAAGTACCTGGGGCAGTGGTTGACTGTGCTACAATCTGAGAGCCGCATGAGCTATTGTTGAAACCTAGGAGACCTTGAATTACTCACCGCTGCACTGTTGACCGTGGTTGTTATGAGAGATGCAAGAGACGCGAGAGCCAGATAAACTTTCATTTTGTGTAAAAGGTATGAGGCTAGTGGGGTACGAGCGAATGAGTCTTATAAACGTAGCACTCGCTTTTTATACAGCTTTTGTACCGCTGATTTGGGTATGTATCCAAGCCTTATGCTCGCCCATGAGTTTACAAAAACACCGAAATGACGCAGTCTTCGCTCTTTTACAGGTCAAAAGCTGCATCGGGAAATACCAGGATAAACATGGAGCAAAATAGAAATCAAATGGTCTAATTTTTATATGAAAAGTATAGAAGTAAAGAATTATTCACTCACTTTCTATTTGAGCAGACCATTCAATTTAATTTTTGCAAGTTTGATTCTAAAGAAAACCAACCGCGCTGCATGCGAGTATGACATTTTTGTATGGCGGCCCGATTGCGATGGTCCTTTCTAGCTCTAGTACGAACCAGAGCGCAGCTAGAGAAGCGCTTACTCGCCACCAATGACCAGAGATTGACCATGCGATATCAGCCTTGTCATAATAAAAATCGAGGTTCCACATCACTGCAAAGCAATTGTAGCAAGTCATCAGCATGAATGATATTACTCTTACAGAACAAGGATGAAGATCGGGTTGACGTACTCTTGAATCCAGATTCCAGGTGATATATGAAACTCTCGTAAGTAGGGTACACAAGCAGAGGTCCCGAGCAAAATCATGTAGTACCCCAAAGTGTCCCAGTCGATGAAAATGACTCGTCATGGACTAGAATGTCAGCAAGCAAAGAGGAAACCAAAATTGAGATTCATGTGATACTAAAAATAGTATCCAAGAAATGTATGTAGGTGCGAATCGTCGCCACCGATACTCGGTGATTGATCTCAGAGAAAATCGATGTCAGTAAAAAAAACTGCAATAGCCCCAAGGCCTAAGTGTCGATACAGATGGCAACTTCCCACTCTACTGCAGAGTTGACTTGACCACCACAGGCAAAACACCTAAGATTAAAGTACCGTCAAAGACTGACATAAACAATCAGATAAATAGGCGAACCTCCTGTTGGAAGCGCATAACGCTTTCGACCCATCGCAGTCAAAAAGCCATTAATTATCCCCCCATGAGCAGTGATAGATATAACTGGAAAGAAAGTCAATGAGACTTTGATTAAGCATTACTCGGTGTTTCAATGAACCTTACCATCATTATCGTCGGTATTGAATATCATATCAAGCACACTCTGTGCGCGGATTGTAACCTGTAAATGTGTTTCCCTTTCGTTAGCGGTCCAGAGTTCATCTTCTTCAGTGAAGTCCTCCTCAAAGACGAATTCGGGAAAATGCGTGGAGACCCATGTCCGAGAGTTTCGTTTATCACAAGTATGTTCCCCGTATTCCTCGCGACAATTCTGACACAAGACTGAGAGCCTGAAAAGCAGGAAAGACCTGATCCACACCTCGACAATAACCACAGGATGATTTGCACTGGTAGGTAAACCATCGAAAGTGAGGAGACAGGTTTTTGTCGCGCGCGTCAACGGGCTGCAATAACGTGAAGGAGGTACGGAAAGCCCATATTTTGACTCGTTCCTCCACTCTTGATTCACGATCCTGGCCTGCTCTTCGCCAAGGGAAGTGAGTTTGGGATCGGCTGATTAGGTAGTCAATATCAGAGTCGATCTGAATAATTGAGAGAAACCGTAATACTGACGACCCCAGATTAATTGACCATCGCCATTGAGCTTGGACCAGTAGCTATACGACGTTCACATTCTTTAGTTTATATTTGAGGCAATTCGCCACTGTACTTACTCATCCCACGCTTCGGTACCGTACTTTGCTTCTCCTACATTGTCTACGTTTCGTGATACATCGAAAAAGCTCAATGCATTGAAAGACAAAATTAACGCACGAAAACCTTCGCCATGTCTACCAAGGATGAAGACTTTGTACGACGTCTGATCGTCAGCCTCATTCATGCGTTGGATTTTTTGACACAAGTTACTCCATCTATCGTCTGAATCATCTATCAATCCGAATCGAAGAGGAACCTGCGTGTTTCAAAAAAATTTGGTGGAAGATGTGAGGCGTATAACACTTACTGCTCCGATGAGAGCTGGATCAGCATCAAGATGGTCTTGTATAAAAAATCCTGACACGATCTGCCGAAATCTTCAAAACGAATTGACGACGCGTGTTGGAGACCTACACTGTAAGATCTGAGTGACATGAGTGGCTCTAGTAATAAGTACTTACGCGCCTAAATATGCTGCGGGCCGGCGAATGGAAATTATATAACTCAACCTCCAACAATTGCTATCATGTCTGCACCTCGAACAGCCTCTATCTCACGGAAAACTAATGAAACCAACATCGAAGTCTCAATAAACTTGGACTGTGCGCCTGGCGCGGGAGCTGCACAAGAAATCAACGTCTCCACTGGAATAGGCTTCCTCGACCACGTAAAAATCCTGCTATGGGTTAAATATTTCCTAGGCTGACATTTTGTCTTTTCTGAAGATGTATACTGCTCTAGCAAAGCATGGAGGAATGTCTCTTACGATGAAATGTGAGGGGGATCTATGGATCGACGATCACCACACTGCAGATAAGTCAGAAAAACCAGAAGAGATTTCAATGGACTAGGCTAATGATTTTGGGCTGTAAATACAGGACAGTGCAATCGCTCTAGGGACAGCATTTAAGCAGGCCTTAGGTGAAGTCAGAGGAATTAGGCGCTATGGAACAGGGTTTGCACCGCTGGATGAGGTACGACGTGACTTTTCGTGTATACTGAAACCTGGAATCAACAATTTCTGTACAGGCCTTATCCCGCGCAGTCATCGACATTTGTTCAAGACCATATTGCGTTACGGAGCTGGGTCTCAAGAGAGAAAAAATTGGAGATCTCTCAACAGAAATGATTCCTCATATATTCTACTCTTTTGCAATTGCCTCAGGATGCACGTTGCATGTGGACGTACTGCGAGGGGAAAACGATCATCATCGGTGAGTTGATTGGATTGACTTCAAATCAAATCAGACTTGATTCTAACGTTCCCTGTAGTTCTGAATCAGCCTTCAAAGCCCTCGCTCTGGCAATTCGGCAAGCAATTGAAAGAACTGGCGGGAATGATGTTCCTAGCACGAAAGGTGTACTGTGATACCACGGATATTGAAGTGTTCATCTTGTATATTTTCACCCGTCCGACTGGTACCAAGTCATAAATAATAGATACAAGTGGTTCAATGACGGTCACGATCTTCCCCAGAATACACATTGTTTTTCCGGTGGGGGATTGAGCTGTACATCGAGTAAGCTCAAAGTACGGCCAAGAGCGCTTATAAAACTCACTTTAGCGTTGGAAGGACATTTGAATGCTTCTGCGAATTCTGGAATGTTAGAAACAGTCCCGTCTACGCGAAATTTGCTTGGAGAATGAGGATCTGTCCGAATTCGTTGAACCTGTAGAAAAACTGAGTCAAGACTCAAAGTCAAGTCTTCGAACACTGAACATACTGCTGCAGCAGGTTTCATACTCCTGGCCCAGACACGCGCAAACGAGATGAAGAAGAGTTGTTCCCTACAGAAATTGAGAAAGACGTCTTCACCTAATCTGAAGGAACGGACCTCGTATATGGCAGACCAGGCAAAAGATATTCATTTCCGGCATTATGAGAGGAATGGTATTGCGCCTTCCAAGCCCTGTAAGCTTGAATGAGGCCCGTATCACTGTAAAAAGCGATGAGGGCGTGAACTACATTTGGAAGCTGACCGACAAACCCAATATTTTCACCAGACGTACTGTAAATACGTCGTTATGTTGAATAACATATAAAAAAAGAACCTGGACTCACAGGTTGCCATTAATATGCACTCTTCCCCCTTTCCCATCGTCGATGCTATATGCCGAAAATTGCTTGATGATGCAATCTTGTTTTGCCTGGAAGCCGTCACTTGTTTTGTTTGTCCACCATTGTTCAAGTCTGCCTTGGGGGTTGTAAAGTCGCCCAGCAGAATCAAATGCATGCTGTAGGGGATGCGTTTAAGTATTAGAACCAGATGGAATGAGAAATTGATATAACCGTCAGTTCGTGCGACGCAACATGTCCGAAGGCACCATAGGAAATATACGCAGGCCTACCAGGCGGTTTTCAGCACATCGATGAACAAAGTGGCTTGAAAACCATACCAATCCTTCTTGAAGAATGGGGGTTGAAGAATTCCAGCCGGGAAGACAATCTATAACGATCTGAGTGCTTTGCAGAATGGAGATGTAATATATTGAATACCTCGTTAGCCGGGGGGTTGAAATAGGCGTTGACCATAGATGGATACATCTCCCAAGCGTCAACGTCTCGCTGTTTGCCAAGTTGCAACCAGCTTCGAATTTCGTTGTTCACACTGGCACTGAGAACGTTTTCGAAAAATGTGTTCTCATTGCCGGTGACTTTAGCATAGTAGAATGCGATAGACGCGGGATTTGTCGTGTCTGGTGATAGAGGATATCCAACCTTGACGCGAATAGCTTGAGCCTGAAAGAGTCGCTGTGTAAGCAAGGAGACAGTTTCGATTCAAATACCAACCTTGTCCGATGCAGCTTTTGCAGATTGATTGTCCATCCAATCAATACTTTTGAGGGATTTCCGGAACGACTTCACGATGTCTACAAACAGGAATCAGTGAATATTGCTGTTTTGGATGTTCAAAGGACTTGCCAGTTATAACCTTCGTACCCTTCTCTTTGCTCTCGCCACTGAAGGTTTCATTGACGAAGTATCTCCCAGCTGCAAATCCTAAGGCTTCTTCAACTTGACCTACGCAATACTCCGCTCGATCCCCGATAGCGCCTTTGGTAATACCGCTTAGTGTCTCCACTAAAGTCCGCTGAGCTTGCCATGCCTCTGTGCCCATACCGAGGTATGGCGACAATGATAAAGCTGCTCGAACGACCAAATACGCTTCGACAACATCTGCGGATGTACTGTTGAGTATTTCCGACAGAGAGTGAATGTATGGAGGATAGGTGATTATGACACGATCGGGGTAAGTTCTTGGAGCAAAGGTGGAGAAGTACTCGTTGAAATGTATTTGGGGAAGTGCGACGGTCAAGTTTGAAACCGGAACGGGATTATAAGTCGCGATTGGATCCTGATAGAGGATATCGCTAGGTTGGGTAAGTCTTCACTGAGAAAGGAGGAAGCAACGAAACACTGACAGATCGAGACTAGCGCGCGCAATTTGAGTTTCAAAATTGACAACCTCTTTGGCCAACTCGTGCGCCCTTTTCGTCGCATTCGTGGGTGTCTTTCCTCCATCATCATTATCACCATCATCGTCCCCGCCCCACGGAGGCCAAGGCCAAGGCGGCCAGATACTACCTTGCTGAACCAGAGCTGGGGAAGCCTTGAATGGCCGTTGCACTTTCTGCTCATCTTCTTCGCTCACAGCCAGAAGAAGTTGCTCGAGCACGTTCTGATAAACTGCACGTATATCGTCCTCCTCATAGTATTCCTGCCTTTGATTGAGATAACAAATGGATGTAAGACTAAACACCTCCTCACCTTAGATGGAAGCCCCAGTGATGGTTGAGAGAACCAGAGTACTAAAAGATTAGGATCGACACCAACGTCACCCTCAATATCGAAAGAGAACAATGCCCCAAGACCGCGAGAATGCATATACGCCAAGGCATTAGTCATTCCTTCGAATTTATTCTCTTCATTCTCTTCTCGAATCACAACCTGCTTCCCTCTGAACATTTGTCTAATATTGTTGACAACTACCATCAGAGGTTCGTGACCTCTTTCGTCCAAGTAAGATTCGTTCATGCAGGAAGTGTAGAATCCACGGAGTTTGGCCAGTATTTGATCATCGTATGAAGTAATGAAGGAAGTAGTGGAAGATTTATCTTCTAGAATGCGTTGTATAACGTGCTCGTTATCTTGTGCCAACGCTTCAAAGTTTCCAAAACTGCCTTTGTCCGCTGGAAGAGGGTGCGCTCGAAGCCAGCCGCCATCTTAGCTATGATGAGCGGGGGGAATGATACGATAGATTGAAGAACGCACTGGCGAACTCATAGAAATTCTCACATGGATCCTGCTTGGTATCCAAAGATGATAGAATAGAAGCCGCGAGCATGATACAGTCTCCAGTGAGACAAACAGGCTAAAGAAAGAGTTAGCTCATTGAAACAAAATTATAGCAGGGAGAATTCGCCTCTTCAGGTTTTCGGGTAGGGAAAGGAGAAGAAGCAGTTGTTGTAGCAATGCTTGTAGAAGTCGCGGTAGCAGTAGCTGTTAACGTCACACTAATAGTAGACGGTGGTTCTTCATTATGTCTTCCACGTTCTACGTTGAGCTTGTGTTGCACGCCTGCGAATAGCCCGATGAATACCTACATCTATCAGTTCGTCTGCATCTTTTTGACAGCGTAACTAGCTTACTGAGCTCAGCAGGAGAAGTATCAGCGCAATGACTAGTAGAACCTTGGTTAGAGGCGTTAGTGGCTCTTGCGCTACCGAGTTGATTCGGTCCATCATAGTTGGTTCTTCGTTTTCAGCATTATCTTCGTCCGCATCGGGATCTCGGAGAAGAGGCGCTGTTTCTGTAAAGTTCATGAGAAAAGACTCGGTGAAAGCTTGGGAATATTGACCTTGGTCGGTAGATGGTCGAGGAGACCAGTCCGTCATTGTGACGGCGGCAGCAATACAAGAGACGATGTGCCTTGTGTTTGTTGCGTGTAATGAGTTTGTAGTGACGAAAATCGCCACTTACTGACACGTGATGCTACTCCTTCCTATTTCAGATATATTGTGACAGCTTTGACCGAAAATCAAAATTTCTGATTCCGAAATTCGAATTGAACCGAGGAACTTAACTCTTTTCTACAACTAAGAAATCTGATAGATAGACAATCGAACCTAAGTGGGTCGTTGATCCTGTGGAAAAAGCCGAAAGATGCTTTTGGCTTCAGGCGTTACCAAAAACCATGAATAAATTCGCGACGCTTCAAAGCTTTAGGTTTCTATCTACAATGGTGCAATGAGACTCTGAATCGGCTCGTGCTGATGTTATTATGACTACAGTCTAGCAATGCAACAACACTATCAGCTCAGCGTGTGTAATCGTTTGCTTTCCGTCACTATACATCCAGAGAAGTGTGTGCTTCCCAAGGAGATCACAGAAAGTAGAATGGCCCAGCCATATCCCATGAATAGATTGTTCTCGGCAGAGACGACAAAAACCGAGCTGTGTTATAATGAGAAAAAAGTTAGAGTATTCAATCTTGATGGGTCAACGAGGACGTACCTAGAGACGAAAGGACTAAACGAACGAGACAAGCAAATGAAGAACTGAAGCAATCCATTGCTAGCACCTAAAGAAGATGCCGAAGGACCATACCTCTTGACCAACAAAGTGTTGATACTTTTATAAGGATAATCAGCCACTAATAACATGGCAGAGAGACGGTTAGAACGTACGTATATGGTAGGAAACCGATTTTGGCGAAAACAAGAACAACACCAATCCCAATCCAGAGCATGGCACTTGCATGGTCATCCAAACTTTCATTGTTTCCTGTTAACGAGTTGCGCGCAAATATATTCAAACCAGGGAGTATCAGAAATACGGCAGGCCATACAGCGATCGTGAAATGATAACATTTCGCATGATCTACTCTTCGCAGTAGCGTAGGCATCAGTACTAATTGGAAGAATGCAGCCGAAAGTCCAGAGATCGCGAGCGCATAACCAATTTGACTCGTCTATTGTAAAGCTGTCAACATCTCTGGGATTGTGCAGAGCTCACAGGTTTAACTAACCTCCAGCCCAAGCCCTCCCTTCAGAATTGGGGTGTAGCAGAACAGCACGAAAATAACATCGAAAGCAGTGCTCACGAAGCTAAGAAAACATGCCGATGTACAGAGACAATGTATCATCCGGTTCGAAAGTAGTTCCTTCATCGATAATGTTTTTGCATCTGCAAAATTTACAAGCTGGTGTCTCGTTTGGTACCATGATCATAACACAAATAGATAAAGGCATTTCACCTTCGCGGGTGTGCGCGTCTGGATGCCCACAACATCAGCAAACGTGAGCCGCACATTCGACATCATGAAAGAAGACAAACGAACCTCCAGCAGGAAAAAATATGCAGAACACACTCCCGCAAAGTTGATTGCGGCAATAACCAAACAAGGGAGGAAGTACGGATAGGTTTTTAAGGAGGGGTAATCGAAGAACATTGGATATTTTTGTGCGATGTTCGAAAGGGAGCCACCAATGAGAGGTCTATCATAGAGAAGCGAAGGGTCAGAAGAGCTTTTTGAAACAAGAGACAGATGTATGTTACCCCAGAATCATACCCAACGGCCAAAAGATACCAAAGAACGGAAACACAAAAGATTCGCTTTCAGGGTCCTGCCAGTGTCAGCGCTCGTGAGGCTTCGAAGCAATTAAGATGAAAACTGCTGACAGTGATTTCGCAGAGCACCGTTGGAATAATGGGGACATTTCCAGAAAATAGGCCAGCTACATAGTAATGTGGCCGCGTTGAAGTTCTTCAAGGCAAATTCTGAAGGGAAGAGGAATGTACCTAACGCTCGAGCGATCATCGCTGCGAGGAAAGACTGGGATACTCCAAAGAGGATTGTGCTGAAGGTCAAACCCAGCGTCCCGGCTATAATTACTGGGCGGCGACCTGTCCTGTCTAGAATGAACTGGATTGAGACACGGCGCTGATCATAAAGTTTGACGCTAACCTGACAGTGAAGACCACGGATATATTGCTATGAGCTGACATAGAGCAAAGATACTCTCCTGTGCAAAGAATGCAGCTCCCATGTATTCTCAGCTTCAACGCACTTACAATTGCACCTAACGAGTCATCAGAATAGTTCATCCTTATATGGCCTCTGCTTACCACTGTAAAAGCCAATTTGCGATGGGTCCTCAGTGAGGTGCATTCTCGAGACAAATTCGTTGATGTAGGGAAAAATCTGAGTAAAGTTCAGAGGGTCGAGCATTCTCAAAAAGCATAAAACGGCAAGCTGTGACAAATATAAGGAGTATCGATGTAGACGAGTCGAGCCAGGCGAATTTTCTGCATCGTGTCGTAACAATGGTTGCGTCTCGTCGTCAGAGGTCGTGGAGGGGCATGACATTGTGGAACGTCGAAAAGGAAAACGGGCCAAAAATTTGAGTTTCTGAACCAGTATTTATGAGCTTTAGCGTCGGATAATGGACACACATATGTATCGATTAATCCCACGTTTTGAGCCATGAATCTTGTACGACACGAAAGTATCGGCGTTAGGTCACAGGTAATCCATCGTTTTACCTAAATACCGACATGAGTCTCGTGCTGTTTTCGACCAGACTCGTATACTTGCCTTCTAAACATTGGCAATTGTTCGTACTAGTTAGTACTCGACGTTGCGCTCTTAGTGACACTCTCGACGGTAGGGCCTCTACCTTCCGCTTCTACATCTAGCAATTTCCACATACTGCAACTTTTGCCATCGTTCTGTGCTCCTGCAAAGCATGTCCACCAATACTTGTCTTTCTTTCCATCGCTGCGGTTCTTCATGTCTGGACGTAATACAGTGGGAATGCCACATTTACATAGCGGTATAGTGGGCGGTTTGAAATCGGGCCTATAGAAGCGGAATGTAATGTTAATGCGGCAATTTGAAGGCTCGATGGGGCCACCAGGAAAGCGCGGATGTGCGGGACGATATACATCCATAGCAGACTGAGGTGGGATGGAGTGTTTGAATCGCTCTTGGCATGATGCATGCATTATCACTAGCTATACAGCTCTGAGGTTCAGAAAAGTAAAATTGGGGTTCAAGCTGTACGAACAGAGTTGTGCGGAAGAGGTATATTGAAAGTCTGAGCATTTCGGATCTCCGCCTCATGCGAAGGAATTGTTTCTCTTAAACTAAACAACCTTCGTGTTCCTGAAACGGAATTTTTAACGGAAGCACGGATAAGTGAGGGGCATATATACGTACCAAGGCTCAGGGATGCTATACATAACGACGGGGTAAAGGTGTGTGGCTACTGAAGAACTTGTAAGACTTACCGATTGTGCAATAAGGTCCCAAGTAAGTCAAATGATCAGAGTGCCATCCAACGCTTTCGTTTCTGCCTTCGTATCTGTTTGAAGCAGCTACGTTTGCTCTCCACAGTAGATCAGTGGCAGAGCCCGTGTCTCCGCCAGCCCATTCCAACGGATATCGAGATGGTCGTTGACGTATCTCCTCCGTGACTAGACGCTCTATTATTTGACAAGCCTCTTCCATTTCTGAGGAGAAAACGTCGGGTGGATCAGTTTTCCGCCCATTGTACCTAAACATCAATGCAAATCTCGTTTTGTGGCATAAGTACAAATTCACTCACCAGTATTGAGCTGATTCATGCCAAGTTTCATCATCACTCACTCCATCCGTTTTCCTCACAAAGAATGCGGTCCGGTGAGGACTTTCAACAAGTCTATCGAATAGATACCATTTATTCCTCTGCCAATCTCGGGAAGACTCCTCCAGGGAATAGAATAGCTTTGAAGCCAGTCCCGGAGGAAGCACGGACAAATGCATCGTACACGGGGTGTGCTCTGCAACCATTCTAGGATTAGACAGGGTTAGTGGCGGCCTGCGTGGAGCTGCTTTCTTGGACGAAGGAGGTTGTTTGAGTACAGTCATGAGATTGATATCTTGATTGACATTTTTGGTAGATGATCCAGAGGAGCTGGCCACGCCGTAAGATGTAGAAGGCGCGCGACCTGAGTCAGTTTTCGCGTTCTTTGGACCTTTGAGCCAGCTATGCAAGTTTGAAGCATTCTTACGCTTTTTCGCTGCATGAAGTTCAAATCCAATGTGGCCACGATTGAGAATTTGTGACGCGAGCTCCGGATTGCCTTCAGACTGTACAAGAGCATCCAAGATCGACTCTATTGAGTGCTGTTCGTGAGTCAGACTCGATACCAAAGCTAGGAGAGTATCGGTGTCCCGTTCATCTGCCATTGAAAGTGGGAAGAGACGAAAGAGTACAGAAGTTCCAAGAAATGAGTCAGCCTTGAAGTAGTCACATGCATGAGCGCGCCGGATTTCGGAAGCAGGTCTCCGTTGAACACTTGCAGCTCAGCTTGCTAACACTGCCAGCCTCCTGATGGGTAAACATCGCGTTGTAGAGGAGCTCACATATTCCAGAGGGACTCGACTTACGGGAACAGTTGAGGACAATTGTTGATGTGGTTCTCTTGCGCTGGAGCTTATTATTTGCAGAGAATCGCGTTCCTGCTCCTGGTATGTATGGCTTGCCAGATACACTTGATTCTTGGAACAGGCTTTCTCCCAGTGAAAGTCTTGCTGGGACGTGTATTTTCCCCGCCGAAGCAGTTCCCGGACCTAGCTAATCATTGCCAATCTGCCAAACCGATCATGGCTTCAGAATTCCATGAACGTCAGCGAAGGCTAGCCAATGCTTTGCTGCATCTGAACGCATCCGCATATATTGCCGAACCCGGCGCTAGCGCACAATACTTCGGAAACATCTCCACGGCATCTTGGAAATTATCCGAACGACCCTTGTTGCTTATCATCACTCCGCGTCTTGTTAATGACTCCCAAGTGGAGGCCAAGGTATCCATTCTGACCCCACGCTTCGAAGCAACGCGAGCCAAGACCCTTCCGATTCCTTTTGAAGGCGTGGAATACATCGAATGGCGGGAGGAAGAGAGTCCTTATGAGATCGCAGTTTCGGCATTGTCAATAGAGGGAACGGTCTATTTAGATGACGCCGCTCGTTTGTTCGTCTTCAATGGCTTCCAAAAATCTCTTCCACATGCCGAGGTAGCTCCTTTACCTGCCAAAATCAAAGAAATACGGCAACGGAAGTCGAATGCTGAAATTGAGCTGTTGAAATGTGCGAACGAGGTATGTCCTTTCAAGCTGAGACTACAAGGTTTTTGAAAGTTGATGGGAATATAGGCTACCCTTCTTGCAATAAGAGCCGTCCACAAGAAAATGAAGCTAGGTATGAAGGAGTCGGAAGTTAGTAAGATGCTGTCTGTTGCCCTTCAAGCCGCAGGCTTAGACGACGGAGGTTGTTTAACCCTCTTCGGAGGTAATACATCCTCACTGAGCACTCAAATTCCTTCGACTAATTGTGCTCTTGACTAGAGAACGCTGCACTTCCTCACGGAAGCGGTTCAGATCGAGCATTAGGAAAATCTGATTTTGCTCTCTTTGATTGTGTAGGACACCTTCATGGCTATTTCAGCGACGTCACCCGTGTGAGTATTCGTCCTTTTGATTTCAGGATATTCTCACCTGTCATTCAGACTGTGGCTCTTCCCCAAACGAGAATACCAGATGAAAATCGCGCGATATGGGGTGATGTTCTCTTTGCTCAAACTGTAGCATCTCGCGTAGCCGTAGCAGGCGCCATTACTCAAGACGTCGATGCATCGGCGAGGACATTCCTTGAACTTACGGGCCGTGGTGCTTACTTTACGCATAGACTAGGTCATGGTTAGATCAGAATTTGCACTCTACTTGCTTGCATAAGCTTACGATTATCTAGGAATCGGATTGGAAGGACATGAGGAACCCTACCTCCGTGGCGGTAGCCTAGATGTCATTCAGACCGGTCACACATTCTCGAACGAGCCAGGTATTTACATTGAGGGCAAAGTAAGTTGTCTCTATTCTACCGCTGTCTTGTCCGGCCTGAATGGGCGCTTCGTTCAAAAAGGTGGGCGTCCGATTGGAGGATTGCTTTTATATTGACGGCAATGGACAATCGATCTTCTTGACTGAAGGCGTTGGGGGTCAAGCGTTATCACCATGGGATCCTTAAGTTCAATGTAAAATGAATAAAATTACTGTCCTACTTACAGGAAGGCTATACATAGTGATGCGAAGCACCAGGCAGATGACAATCCAAGAAATCCAATAAAGACAACGGTTAACCAGGGTAAGTAAGAAGAGAATGTTCGTCAATGCAGCGTAGTAAAATAAAAATGAGCTGAGGACTAGATGATAGATATATAAACGGAAACACATTGATACAGGATAAGTATTGAAGACAAGGACATACAAAGACAGTGTGGAGAGTGATGCTCTCAATTAAGCAAGTTCGTCAGGAGAAGGCAGAGGAAGAGGAATAGCAGCCGGAGAAAGAGACGACGCCAGAAGTGGAGTGAAAGAGGGAGATGACACAATCGGATGGGTAACATGACGATGAAAAGGGTTTCGAGTGTTGGTGCGGGATATCGGGGACGCTATTGCGTTATAGGTCAAGTCAGGTCCAACAAACAACCAAAACACGCTACTCACAAAGGACATTGGAAGCGAACCAGCGGAATGAGGTGTTTTCCAGATCCACCATCTGAAACTCCGTCATTCCATCCAAGCCTTCAGCCGGTGAGTCAGTGTTCCGACTGGATTGCGCAGACCGCGTGTTTTCTAGCTCTTCGACAGTCGTTTCAATCCGGGTGCGGCCCTTGTAAGAAAAGGGATTTTCTTGGTGTAATCCAGGAAGGGATGCCTGACGACGACTCCGAACTGGAGAACGAGGAGGAAAGATGGATGGCTTGAGGATGGACAAGAACTCCTCCAGAGCTTCACTTGGTAAAGCACTCCTGCCATATAAAAATTGTTAAAAACATGACGCCACTCTTGAAAAGGCCTGATGAAATAGAACAAACCTGGAGGAAGCTCGCGGTGAAGCGTCTAACGAAGATTCAAAAAGCCCAATCTTCAGGTCCCCAGCAGATTGTGAGTGCTCAGCGATATCCTTGATAGGTTCTGAGACGACTCGTACTGGGGGAGCACGATTGAGAATGGTGTACGTAGCACAATTCAACCGCACAGGTCGAGGAGCGACAAGGATGGGGGTATTATCGTTGGAAGCAAAATTCATTTTGACGTATAACAGCGATAGAAGATAGATTAACGGGAAATGACTTAGAGATGAAAGCGAGCGTAGAATGAGGCCGGTAGGGCTGAGAAAAGAAACTCCGCGAAGGAATCAGAATCTGTGATGACATAATGACCACATGGCTTATTGGTCCTTTCGGCCCGAGACCGGAAATATTTTTGACGCCGCCCACACTTTGAGGTTCTCAACTTCTCATCGTCCGCTAGCCAGTTGAACCGAATTCAACAAATCCAGAGTTTTCATTTCGCCTTGCCGAAACGTAAATATTAACAGAAAAGCACCATTTCCATCTATCAGAAAATTCCGCCGTCAGAAATGAAATCTGCAAATTCAATCTGTTCTCCTTCCTTGCCACTTTGCGAATGTTTATAAGGATCAACATGAATGCAAGCAATAGCTCGCTCTTTTGCCAACCCCTTCCTCCAAATGGTCTCTTACAGCTCATGTCCTGCCAGTAATGACCATGATGAAACGACACCTCTGCTCACCGTCTCTAATACTGAAGCACAACAGCTTGTCAAGCGGGCCACACCGCTACCAAAAGCTCAAATCGCAGCTCTGTGTCTCGTTCGACTTGCAGACCCCATCGCATTCACGCAAATCTTTCCATATATCAATGAGTTCATTGCCTTTCTGCATGTAACAGACGATCCATCACAAATCGGATATTTCAGTGGTTTAGTAGTGAGTTGAATACGTTCTCATCGTTTGACGCTGCTCATATATAACTTAGGAATCGACCTTCGCAGTCACACAACTGCTCTTCATCTATCATTGGGCTAGACTTTCAGGTTCGTATACGTTCCAGAATTCTCTGTATCTATTGAAATCATTCTCATAGCTGTCCAGATAGACTCGGACGTCGCCCAGTCATTATGACTGGAACGCTTGGTGTTGCCCTCTCTACGATGTACTTTGGTGTATCGAGTTCTATTCTCGACCTTTTGATATGTCGCTGTATCGGTGCGTCTTCACCTCCCCATTTTGATGGACAATGAACTTAAAATTGTATCAGCTGGGGTTTTCGCTGGAACTGCTTCTGTGGTGCATACCGTACTGGGTGAGATCACAGGTGAGAAGCCTAAAGCATCTTCATCTCCCTCGCTTCTTATACATTCTTATAGACTCCACAAACCAAGCTGCGGCTTTTCCGCTATACGGGTAAGACCTTTCCCCAATTGAAGACCCACCGTTATTCAGTTGCTATAGCCTGGTTTGGCCTGTCGGCTCAATCATTGGGTATGAGCATTGTTTATTCCTCTAAATCTTGTCCTTTGATCTGTCCCATTTATAGGCCTCTGATTGGTGGCTCATTCTCAAGTCCAGCAAGCCAGTTTAAAACCTTCAAGGAAACCATCTTTGAACGACACCCTTACTTCTTACCGTGCTTTGTCGCGGGTCTCTTGTCAATAGCAGGATTCACGATGGCATACTTCTGCTTGGGTGAAGTAAGAATCTTTTTCTTTTTCTTTTCGCTTTGCTAATCTCTGAATAGACTTTGGCCACCAAACAACGGCCCGGCGAAGAGAAGAACTATATGTCTTCCACTCCTGAGCATAACACTCACGAGCCTGCACCGGTTACCCCTAGCGCAAGAGAGCTGCTTTCTTTTCCGATAATTCGTGCTTTAAGCTTGAGCGGTTTTGCGCTTGAAGCGAATGGGACGTCATTTGGGGTCCTTTACGTCTTGTTCTGTTATTCTCCTATCCAAAATGGCGGTCTTGCGTTTCCAGTGAGAATATTGCTCTGAAATACTAGTCCTCACGCTAATGGTGTCCCGCGTAGCCTTCGACGATAGGATACTCCCTAGCTTTCGCGGGCGTCATTGCTGGTTCCGCTCAGGTCTTCCTAATGCCTTTTCTTCTCAGACGTTTTGAGGCAGCAAAAATCTACAATATGTCCATCGCTGCTTGGCCGATTACATTTCTAATCCTTCCTACTCTCAATATGATTGCAAGATATGGCTTGGATCAAAGCACTGGTCAACTCGGGAGTCGCTCGCATTCAGTACTTTGGATCGGGATCGTAATAGTGCTGGCTTTGAGTCGTGTAGGCGGGATTGCATATTCGTCAGTGCTCACTCTTTCGTTCCTGCTCTGAGCTTGACGCTTTCACAGTGCGAGCATGATTTTGATTAGAAATAACGTTCCCAAGCCGTCATATCTTGGCTCCGCCAACGGCCTGGTTCAATCGTCTATGTGTTTTTCTCGTTGTGTCAGCGCGGCTTTCGCTAGGTTAGTGATTCGTTATCCTTCTTGTTTCTACTCTGACACTGATACCGCGATCGCTTTGCTCTAGTTCCGTCTTCGCATTTTCTGACAAATACAACGTCTTTGGAGGCTACTTTTGGGCTCTATTGCACGCATCTATTGCATTAGTCGGGTGTTCTTTGGCTCGAGATATCACACGGAACAGTAAAAATATGCTAAGTGTATCTTAGCGTGGAAGTCCTATTCTTTGAATGGCAACGATTCTGTGGACGAATTTACTGGATGAGAGTAAGCCTCTGAGCTCTTTCTTAGTGAACTAGAACGGCAACGCCCGAAGTCAAAGCTGTATATATTATCCGATTCTGTACAAGTCTAGTATTCATCTCTGATTAAAAGAACAACATCACAGGCTTAAAAAATAAGTTACCCAGAGCCTGGATTGCGTCCTTCATATATCATAAATAACACGAAAATCGCGGTGCTGAGCGTTTCCAGCCCACTATGAAATTTCAGCTCAATTTTAATCTTTGAGGGATGATATTCAAGAGATGACTTACCACAGTGCCAGCAGTCTAAAAGATGTTGCGGGTCGCTATACACGAAGGGTTTCGTTGTGAGAAGAAGCATAACGTTACCCAGAGAAATTCTTACTATTTGTTCTTGATCTCCAAAAGGCGTTGATAATTTGAGCCCCAAAACGAAACTAGAGCATCATCAGTCATACACCATCGTTGTTCGTCATGGTTTGTCACTGACCTTCATGATTTGGCTCATAGACGTCGGCTTCGTTCTAGATCAAGAAGCCATCAGCCAACCCACGATATTTTTGAAATTATTTTTGACCTACCTGATATGCAGCATCCGGTGTAATTCGTCGAAGGTTATCTATAGATGCGCTAGCCTGTGCATACGCATTCTTCTTATCTTCTGCTGTTGCGTTCCAGTTCCACGTCGAGACAGCAGTAACGTGGTATAGGCTAGATCTCCATGCCTCGGTGACGCTCGTGGTATTGTCACCTGGATATGAAGAGGGTGCGGTGATGAGTATAATAAGCCGTGGGGTGGTAACAGTGGTATTAAGAAGCCCTTCGACCAATTCCGCCTGAGACTCTGCCGTGGCGAAGTTGGCTTTGGGGATGAGACGAGAGACAAGAGCAAGGCTAACACCAGTAATCTGTAAATGAGATAACACTGAGCATTTTGACGTAGAGCGGATCAGGACAAGAAAAGAAGGATTTGGTTCACTTACCGCAACGTTATCTGCCACGAACCATTCAAAGAAGGTTCCCCAGCTTTCGAAACTCGTTGATATGACTTGGGCCCCTTCAATTTGATCAGATTGCAGCTTCTGACCAAATTCGACTAAGGGGCTCATGGACTTGGCAGCTTCAGCAGGACTTAGTTTCGGGTTGATGTATATAGCGACATTAGATGTAGCGATTCCACCCCAGCCATCTTCTGCCCATTGCAGGCCATTCGCTGTCATTGTGTTCCACAGCTCGCGGGTGAGTGCAGTGTCATTGGTGGAGGCGAAGGTAACCATTACAACTTGCAGAGTGACTTGTGGGGATGCTAGTATTGTACTTTCCATAACGACGCCAAAGGTACCTCCTCCTCCTGTGAGTATAAGATTAAATGGGAAAGGTCGAGAGAGAGTAGAATGAGATGATATACCTCCCCGGAGAGCGAAAAACAGATCCTGGTTCTGACAAGCATTGGCGACTCTGTACTGGCCATCAGGAGTCACCACCTTGAATTGCAGCTACGGAAAGGCGCTTAAAATAGGTCAACAATCAGATTCGTATTCGGCTTACCGATCGGTCAACACCTATTGTTAGTTGTAACAGTCAAACTCAAGCCCATCGTTTGGACGTTTGGGGAACACTCACCTAGACCCATTGTATTTGACAGCATGCCATGGCCGCCTCCCTGTTAGATGAGAATAAGTAGCCGAACATCATACATATAGGCAGATGGGAACTTGTCCGATCCCGTTCTGTTTACCTGAAGCCAGCCGCCAACGGATCCTACAGTTTTATCGCTACCTGTATATCACATCAAGATTTCAGATTTTGTCCGATGTCTTCTACAGTCACCTGAAACCTTACCTCCTACCAGAGTGATGTTATGAGTTTCAGCAAAAGCATAAGCGTCTTGCCACTGGACTCCGGCCTGAATACAACGCAGAGATGAAGTGAGATTACGAGAGCCAAGTGGATAACGTCTGAGCTACTAACCCCGAGAGTAACACCGGGACTGGGTGTTGAACATCCTTCAGGAACGAAAGCTGGATCATATGAAATCTGGGCCCCTTTTCAGAATCACCGCACGCTGCTGAGATCTTTTTAAAGAGTCGTACATTTTTAAGATTGTGCGTCTGTTAGATTTATTGAGGTCCGTCCGTAAATATGGCATGAATATTTGTGATGCACTGTAGACTTACCCAAAGCGCTAGAGAGTGTGGGGCACTACTACGGCCCTTGTAGTCGTGCTATATACGGGTTAGTTGTGTGTTAACGATGAGGTCCGGCGAAGATACTGACTCCTGTGTTTTTAATAACTAGGGGTACCTGGAGACGTTTGGAGAACTCGAACGCCGCTCTCACGTCTTCTTCTGACTGTACATCGATCTATAGCGGGTATAAGGGCCAACGGTCGAGTGCGGGACATGGGACAGATTGACGAACAAAGTAAGGCGGGATGCTGCCCATTAAACACTGTCTTGGTGGGGTGACAGGAGCGAGATCTAGTGTGTCGGTGTAATCAAGAAGGCATTGTGCTCCCGTCGTTTGACATGTCTCCCATTGTGGAACTACGTAGGCACCGGGATGGCTGGTACGAAATTCTGCTCTATGTTCAGATGGTGGACTCGGCATTTGTAATGGATAGCTCATCACCTTCGTCAAGGTACTCGGACTGAACCTGAGAACAATTTCCTGGACGAATTTTGTTGGATGGAACACAAGGCAGGCTTAAAGGAGTGCCCTTGAATAGACGACCACCGACTGAAGAGTTGAGGGCTGCATATTCCGAACTAGTGAAGCGAGCCTGAGTGAATGCCGAGATTAAAGGTGCGAAAAGGCAAAGGAGGAAAGGATGTTGATAATGCATACGGTGGTCAGGATGTGGGCTATGAGGGGGAAGAATTATTGACCCATGTTTCTAGAGATGCTTTAAATACTGATTGAGTATCGCCCCTCCCGAAATCGCTAACATTCGGAGATGGGATGTGGGTCCTTGGCTGGGGGCGGTCACACACATGGCACGTCAGTTGCGATTTTTGCCGCTGGGCGCGGAGGAAGATACATACATTCGATTGATTCGCAGCATCGTGGAATTGGGCAGGTCAGAGCTAATACTCTGAGAGTGGACCTACTTTGAGGTTACAAGAATGGATAGAAAGAGCAACTGAGAAAGTCATCTGAGCGTATCTGTTACACAGGACCTTCAAACGGTTTTAGTAGCAACCAAGCGAGCGTGTGTAGTAGTAGGAACCAAATACTTGGTGTGTGTACTAAGCGGAGAGTCGAATTCGCCAGGTTTGTATTTTCATATAATTTTTTGTTGCGGAAGAAAGTAGGAAAATAAGCACGAGGCTGAAGTTATCTGGCTCAAGCCTTGATTGATGACCGGCCTGCTGGGTATCACAACTAATAGCTGGGAGGAACTGGACAAGTTTAGAGCGCCAAACGGGGGCGTCTATATTCCAACACACAATGACTCGAACTGAGAGTCCATTGGCAAACGTTGGATTATTACGTTGTTCCCCAATAACATATATCAGAAGTTGAGAACCAAGAGGAGGAGAGTGTTCGACGATCCCTGTGGGTCAGTAATTTACCGGGATGAGCTGCTCCGGTATCATTTTCTTCCAACTTTAACTTACATATCTTTTCCCAAGCCCCTTTCATGAATCCGTGATCGGACACGCCTTGTTCTGAAGCTCAATGCTCAAACCAGCATTAGAAGGGCCACTTGTTCGATTTTACGACGGTTGCCGTCTGTGAATCTCTTCGACCGCCCCGCGTTTTCATTATTTCTCGGACCCGGACTACTTCAAAAAGCCCCAAAAAATTGCACAATACTTGGGTAATCATTCCATAGAAACTTCCAATATTCAGCGGATGAAAAATTGAACAGAACCGAGCTGGGCTCAGATCGTTTTTTTTTTTAGTACCGCGTTCCCATTTTGTGCATGAAAAGCTATATATCATTTGTTCATGCTTGAGTCAAATAGTGCTTTAAAACGCGGTGTCTACGCATTCGTTTAATCGTTTGAAGCAAGTACTCTTAGTCTTTGCTTACCGCTTGTCTACACCTCCTCGTATCCTTGAAACACCGGACGTCCAATATCCCGTTGCGTTGCGGTAGTATAACACCCGCCGTTGTTTCAACTCACACCGGGGCGGCACAAGGGAAAGGTATATTCCGTCGTCGTCGATCCATAATCTAACATCTACTAGATACACAACAGGTGTTTCTCAAAGTTTTGAACCGGCGCCGGGTTCTCCTAATGAATACAATGCATCCAACTCATCCTTGAATTTCTTATACGCGTCTTTTCTTTTGATTTTGAACGTAGGTGTGAGTGTTCCATCTTCGACCGAGAATGGATCCAGACTTAGGTGAATTCGTTTCAGAGTTTCGAATCTGTATGATCAAAGATTTAAAAAACAAGTGGTTGAAATGTTCAAAGCTCGCCAAACTTACCCTTTAAGCCCTCCCTTCTTGGCTTCCTTAGAAAGTATACTCATAAACTCTTTGACAATTGCCGGATTCTTGCAAGCTTCAGCCAAGGACTTCACATCCTCCGGTGTCACCTTGTCACCAGAAATACGAGAAGCAATGGCAGAGAGGTGCACCGGATCCGGAATAACGACGCCCAGCAGGTAAGATTGTAATGAGTCCCCATGCACAAACAGCTGAGCGACCGCCGCCGACGAACTGTACGTATTCTCAATCTTCTCCACAGCGACATACTCTCCTTGGGCGAGTTTCATAATGTTCTGATTCCCGGGCCATGTCCCAATGAGCACACATTTCCTCGGCTAAGAAAAAAAAGAACGCACTTTGACTCGGTCAATGATTCTGATGCGGCCAAATTCATCGATCTCTCCAACGTCTCCTGTATGCAACCAACCTTCCTCGTCGACCGCCTCCTGTGTGTTTTTCTCGTCTGAAAATCAAAAGTCAAAACGACACAGTACCATCTCAGTTTCTCCGCCATACCTTTGTAATACGTCCTCATGATGTTGTCACCTCGCGCACAAAGTTCACCACGGGGTCGAGGCTTGTCTTCTGAGGTATAGTTCATACCGGGTACATCGACCAATTTGATCTCATTTACTGATTGCGGAGGACCAACGGTACCACTAGCAGAAGGATCGAATGGCCAACACTTGGTGCAAGTCCCACAATTTTCCGTCATTCCATATCCTTCAAAAACGCATGAACATCAGGCAATACAGTTGGACGAGGATCCTCACCTTCCAGAACATCGCACGAAAGGGCAATCTTGAGGAAATCAAGGACCTCAGCATGGATGGGGGCAGAACCACTAGTGACCATGACCAGTTTACCACCTAATACAGCCTGGATCTTACGGAAGACCAGTTTGTCCCAGAAGAGGTGAGTATTGTCCCCTGTTGCATGTAGTTTGTCCATCTTAGCCTGTATCGCCTTTCGGAACAGCGTCCCTTTTAATCCTGGTACGTCACCAGCAAGCATGGCTGCTTGATACACGCGATTTAACACTCGAGGGACGGAAGGGAACAAACTAGGCTTGAGGATTTGACAGTCTTCGATTAGTCTCAGAGGATCACCGCTGAAATATCCAATCTTTGCACCAGTAGATATCGTCGCTAGCTCAGTGATACGCTACGAGAACCGACATTTTAGCGACCGACTGAAAATATGATGAATGAACGGATTCACTTCGTAAATGTGGGCTAGTGGAAGGTAGGACATCGTTGAACCTTCGTCAGGAAGGTTTAACCCGTATAGATTGGCTTGGACAGACAATGCTAGCATGCCATGCGTCAACATTGCACCTAAGAATATAAAAGGTTAGAGTAGATCCTGAGTGAATGAAGTGCGAGGCGCACCTTTCGGATGACTAGTCGTTCCCTGATGTAAACCAAAAGGATTGTCATGGTCTAATACGAAGCTTGGAAGGACACAGAACTCACCGAAGTATAACAGATAGACACTAGCTGGTCCGGAGTGGCCGGGATAGGTTCTATTAGGTGAGCTTCACCTATGGCTTCGACTATCGGAGATTGAGTTTCGAGAAGACAATCAGGAGCGTTAGGAGCGTTGTGTACGAACATTCCTTCATGTCCATTACATGTATACCAACAGACCAACCCCATTGTGTGAGGATACCTCTCGTCTCTTCTGTGAAGTCGTCCATGGACACAATTGCTTTGAGCATCGGGATCTTCGATTGAAGTTTGAGAAGTGTAGGAATATGGTCTATGCTGGTGAACACGGACGTGACATGAGAGTGGTTGATTCTAGCACAAGAATAAATGAATAACAGGTCGATGTCAAAAGATCAAGGTGATCGTACATATACTCTGAGATTGGACATTCAAATATGATAGCAAAGGGTAGAACACAGACGCACCTACAGCGTCCTTGCCAAGGGTATCATATATAGTTACATCCACCTTTCCATAGGTTGCTATAGCAAGGTCTACGATCTGCCATTCTGGAAACGCTATTTGGAAACTGGATATCATCATAGACACACGTAGGGCACGTACCAGGTCTGTTCATAGCCCAAATTCCAACCGTTTCAATTTCTCCGCCGCCAAGTTTGCCTTTCTTGAAGAGTAAACAGAGCGCGCTTCCTACACACCGACGACGATGGTCTACCTGTCCCCATGTTTGCCATTCGTAGTAAGGAGCATACTTCACAGGGTCCTTGGAAATGAGCGGTCTACGACCAAGGAACTCCGCGTCTTTGCCAGCACGCATACCACATTCATATATCTCCGTGATAGTGGTCAGTGCATTTGGCGTATCTCGAGTCAACAAGCCCCATATCCCTGGTTGAAGTATTCTGTATAATCATTGTGGGCTAGCGGGAAAACATAATTTGGCGTACCGTTGCGGTAATGACCTAGAGAGGAATCGTCAATTCATGAGGATCTGCGGTACTATCTAAGCGAGGCTTTTCGTACCAGTCTGGCCGGGTTTCTTCGTTCCAGGAACTTCAACACCTTGCTTGGTGAACGGAATCGTTGGTGGGTAGGGCTCAATATGATCTCTAACAAGAGGCATGGTGGTAGTATAGAGAAGAAAGAAGGGGCCGGGTAGAATGAACCAAACTTGCAGACGCGCGCCCTTTGTGAATCTTGACATGTGAATCCGTGATTCCCAATTAGACATTTACCCGACTCCGGTGAACCAACAGTCCGAGCTCGAATAATTCATCTCTCTTACTTACTTATGTCACATTTATTCAAAAGTTCTTCTACACCACCTTTGATATTACAGACATTACATTCACTGCTTGGGAAAGAAATTTCGCACTAGAGCGGAGTGTCCATTCCTCCGACAGACTCCAGCCTACGCAACGCCGCAGCATTTCCTTGCTCAACATCAGCAGACCAAAAACCAGGGACTTATGACGATGGGTGCAGGTCGAAGGTTTTACGAAGATCGTGGCAGTTGTTAATCAGGGCGTAGCAATTGCGAATCAGACGTACGGATACAAGCAAACTAGGGAAATATACACTCCAGAGTCCATAATGGTATTACAAATGCACAGATGAGTCCGTAACGTAGTCAGTAGGAACTCGGAGGCACATTATTTCTGATTGGGATGAGAGTTGTGCGAAGGTTGATTATAGGAAGGTTGATAACCAGGCTGATATCCACTAGAAGATGTATAACCTTGGCCGGAACTTTGTGGTTGATTCTGGTAGGCAATAGGGGGTTCCCATTGACTATGGTCCTGGACGTCAATGACGGTATTGAAAGAGAACTTTTGAACGCACCCAGGAACCAAAGGTGCCGTCCAATGACATATACCGCACATCCAAATGTGTTTCGTCTTCATTGGAATAAGGGGGACGAAGAAAAACTCAAACCACGTTCTGCTTTTGGCAGAGTATACAGAAGCTGAAATATTGTGATTTGCATATATCGTCGAAACCATAGGAGAGCATACCATTATTACACCTTGGACAAAGGTGAGCTGTTTGTTCGTTGCCATCTGGTTTGACCTTAGTAGGGCAACCATCTGCATAAAATATGGTCGAAATGATCAGGAGCATGTATGTTGAATTATAACTTACAAATCAGAGGAAGACAGACTACCTTCAGCGATCAGTATCGGCTACTGGGCAGTATGAAGCAGGAGAGAACTCACAGAACATAGATTAAGATGAGAGTTTGCAGCAAGAAGAAATGGATGCGCGCTGCGGAGCAAAGATTCTAGTACCATACTGAATTGATCGACAGCTTATTATTTATCTAATCTTCTAATTGCGTCACCAGTAATAATCTGCTATGTAAAAAAACTATTTACATGAATGGATCACATTCGCCGAAGCATCTTATGGTGACAAGGCTTGTGCAGTACTGTGAAGCCTCATGTAACGGAAATCAAAGCTCAAGAATTTGGACTGTGAAAACGGCCCAATGCTAACCAGTGCGGCCCCGCATGCGGCGGCACTGCCCGCGAACAACAGTTTGCCGGTTTGAAGGTTTGTTCCGTAAATTCGTTCTTCAACAGCTTCCACCATGTACTCGCATCAACCTCCGGCCTACGGAAACTCACATCATCACCATCATGGATCTATCCACAGCACACATAGCTCTCGGTATGCTCGTCAAGCAGATTATGGTTATCAAGCAGCGCCGCCCCCTGGTACTGACCCCACTCTGTGGGCGTATTTCACTGGTGTAGACACAGATCGTTCCGGATCTATCACTGCGAATGAGCTACAACAGGCTCTTGTCAATGGTGAGCTATCAATAGCTTCTCAAATGTGTCAAAGCTCACCGTTTTCCAGGAAATTGGACGAGTACGTTGGATCAGTTAGCGATGTACTTTACCAAACTTAAGATGTCACTCAGAATTCGATCTTGACACCGTGAAAATGTTGATGTCAATCTTCGTATGTCTTCATTTTTGCTCTTCAATTCTCTGGAACCATATTTCGTTCCAGGATGTCGATCGAAGTGGAACAATTAATTACAATGGTGCGAGATATTTTTTGCCGGTAATTATTCGCGCTTATCATCCTCTTATCATCCTCAGAGTTTGCTGGCCTTTGGAAATATATACAAGACTGGCAAAATGTCTTTCGACATTTTGACCGAGACCATTCGGGGACTATAGAGGGACACGAACTCTCAGAGGCTTTGCGAAGTTTCGGGTATAATTTATCGCCAGACCTCCTGCGCTTGATTGAACAGAAATATGGTGCATACTTCCTGTCTCCACATATATCTTCCTGTCGTCTCGTACTGACCGTATGACCAGCTTCTGCCCCAGTCTCTGGCTATGGTCCGCCTCCGGGAATCACGTTTGATCGATTTGTGCGCGCTTGTGTAGTCGTAAAGACCCTTACAGAATCATTCCAGAGGCATGTATCCTTAAGCAATTTCGCTACTCTTTATGTTCACCTCTGGTTTTCTCTAGGGCTGATGTAAACCGGACTGGATATGTCCAATTCAGTTATGAACAATTCATGTCGGTGAGTTGGTCCACTTTTTCGTTTGCCCTTCTCAGCTGACTCTATCAAACTGCTAGATCGTTTTAAGTGCTCCTTGAAATGCTTGTATTGACGCCAATAACCATGTATGATAACTTAAATTATCAGGATCCTGTAATAAGAACTTCACGCTAATTCGTGCTCTCGTCCATGGTCAGCACTCGACCGCTATAAAATCAGCTCAACGCACCAGGTAACGTTGACTTCGGTGCTAATAACCCAGACTGTACCAGTGACGGGCGAGGTAATGGTGGGGTCCCAAACATCGAGAATACTCGAAGGAGCAGCGTTAACTTCGTTTGGGACAGTGGAAAAAGCAATAGCGCCAGCAAGAAGAAATGTCGTGATCGTGAACTTCATCTTGGGAATTCGAACAGAAAAAACAGTGCCCAAAGATGAACAGTTCAAGCTGAAGAGTTATCCAACACGGTGTGAAGCTGTAGTTGGATGGGTTAGTATCTGAGTCGGAGAAGGTGGTGTTTGTTGAGTGTATAACCTGAGCCTCGCCTTAATCTGCAGTGGCACAGGAGCAAAAGTCTTCTTCAGTTATCAGTCATACCTGCCGAAAGACGCCCGATAGCCGTGCGCCATAGTATTGGAATCTGGAACCGGAGGTAGAAAATTGTTCAGTGTATAGTCAGCCCACTCTGTATGTTATTAGTTGAGCTTTCCTTCATTAGAATCACAACTGGCATTGAGGAAAACTCACGCCGATTGATAAAGTAAAATGACACATGTCTGTTCAACTCGAATAGGTTTCGCTCTCGATATGTATGATATGACGAAGAAGCACGCACTTAAACAATACTGATTTTGTGATTGTTACACTCAAGTCATTCCAACAGGTGCGAGTAATTGGCAAGACGTTCGACACGCTAGGAGAATCTGTCTATAGCGAAGTCGAGCACTTACGATCCTCGAACGCCATAAAAGCCGTGAACTCTTCCAATCGTTCGTCGGAATTAACGTCGTCGATGACGAAACCAGAGAAAGCCGACACGACATGGAGTGTGTACTTTGATGAGCCTGTGGGAAGAGTTGACAATACGCCCGTGTTCAGATTGGAAAAGTTGGAGGTTGGAGACGAGGTTCTTGGGCCTGCGATGGTGATAGACGATACACAGACTATCGTTGTCATTCCAGGAGCAAAAGCTGTGGTGACTAGCAAGCATCTGTATATTACCCTCAAGTAGAAAGGTCTAGCGTTGTACCCTATTTTCGCTGTGTCTTACAGTATGTGCGAAGGTCATCGGCGCTGCGTTAAAAATGGCTAAGGAGCGTCTAAAAAAACAAAAAGCTGCTAGGATTATTTACATTTCCAACCATTTGGATCTGAACTATTGCCCTTCCCAGTATACGTGTTCTTAGGAGAACAACGACAATGCCTCCTGAACTGCACAATCAGAACTGCCGTATCATTGACATGTTTCGTTCCCAAAATCGTCTCAAGAGCCACACATTCGAAAGCTTCTGTGAATGCATTAAAAGGTTTCCCATCCACCTGAATCAAGAGAACTTTCTAGTTTCCGCGCAATTATTGTTGGGACGCTGTGGTTCATCCATGCTTTACGGATATCTTCCCATCGAGTATAATGTAGGTACTGTCGAAGGCCTCGCCTGCGCGGTAGATTAGTACATATAAGTTCCAAAGCTCAAATAATGCACCTCATAGATATGTCTGCTTCGCCATGCACGTCTAGGTAGGGAGACGGACCAAAGGTACCATTATTCCCATAGAGATATATAATGATACATCTTTTGACAAGGAAGTAGATACCGAGAGCACCACCACATCTGCAAAGTAGAACATGAGATGACTCGGCACCCGAAATGCATAGTAAAGACACATACTCTCTGGTGTGCATGTTACACTCTCCATGCCGCTCATCATCCATACAACATGTACTCTGGAAACACACGGTCGTGCCACATAGCAAGCATATTGCCGCATCGACTGGAATTGTCTCGCATCTTGAGCAAGGAGTCAGCTTGTCTTGATCTACAAACAAACTGTCCAAAACGAATGGTAGCTTCGCTAGCCGGTACACTATTGGAATGTCCAGCACAACGCCAAAATTCAATGGTGCAGAGGCATGAGAGTGTCCATAATGGGCACACCAACCGGATAACGCGTTCTGCAACGTATCCTGATTGGGTAAGTCCGCTAACGGTGGGATGCCTAAAAAAGTTAATAGGCGCGCGTACTCCGTTGGCTGATCCATCGCACCGAAATCAGGAATGGGGAAGGAGGAAGGTAAAACCGAGCGGCAGAGAATAGAGGCTTTGCGGAGGAAAGGAAGCGTGAATTCGTAAAGTAGTTTTTCTATTCTTGCTTCTCCAAACGTTTCGAAGGCCAAGGTTGCCGTGTGCTCAAAAACCGGGGAGTGCCGGACGACAGACATGAAGAACATGCGAACATTGCCAAAAATGTGTTCATGCCGACGTCGAGGAAGCTGTGTAGTGTTGTAGCTGCGAATCTTGTTCAACATGAACACAAGGCCGATAACAGTGCGCGCGAGGCAGGCATAATAAGCGAGGACCATTACATGGCGTAGGATCTCTGGAGCAACAGCTGCAGTCTCTATTAGTACCGTGAATGGCTCTCTAAGTAGGAGCGGAAAAGAAAAGGATGTGAGAGAACTTCGACTCCATTCTGGTAGTAAGCGCTTGATGATAGCCTGACGAACCGCATCACGACCTTCATCTGGTCGTGTTTTGAAGTGAAGCGCTGACAACCTGGTGAGGACGCTCAGTTGCCCACGTATCATACGCATTTGCGATTCAGATAAGTTGTCAACCATTAAGCCACCTGGAGCGTCGGTGCCTCGCTGAGAAATCTCGATACACGCGATTGTGTACCCAATGAGTTCTTCAGGTAGATAGATTCCAGCGCCCCTTTCACCTGGGTCAGGTTCGTGTCGCTCTCGTAAATGACGAGTTTGTTGAGAGAATGATTTGGCAACCAACATCACGGTATCGACCATCTTCATTGCATCGTTCCCTTCAAACTTGTCAGAGTTTCTCATTGCTAGAGAATAGCCCGTATCCTGGGCGCTCCAGAACACAAATTCTCCGGTTCCATTTCTAAACTGGAGGGCCTCCAATGCGGGATCGGGTTTTGATTTGAGTATACTGATCCCTGCTCCTCTCGTCCAATCCGGGAATGGCACTGTATTGAGTTCGACTGACGGAGGTTTTGACACTGGGAGGATAACGTTTCCCAAGCTTTTGCACAGCGGGCAAATGTATTCCTTCCTTGGGATAGTTTCAGGGTGGTTTCTCGTCGCCTGTGCGCGATGTCTCTGGCGGATTGAAAGGCTGTAAACATGGAAACAATCCAGGTGCATCATATGGCTACACACAGACGAATGTAGTCCGAAACGCGTGCACTGATTGGGGAATCCATCATAACCTTGAGAAGCACCGGTGCCATTCGTTATCGACGCTTTCGCTTTTGTATTGGCATCGAGGGTCTCAGCGCCGGGAGGGGGGAAAGCAGATATAGATTGAGCTAATGAAGAGGGTCGATCCAGAGACTCGGGCGCTTGCAAGATGTCGTTGAGATATGTGGTATAACCGTCTGGCTGTCTTCGGATAAACCTACTTGGCTGTATCATTCCGAGCATTCCAAAGGCTTTGGACGCATTCAGATCCTCTTGGCATACGATACACGTGCCGTAAGTCGCTTCTTCCTCTTCCCGCTCGTTGTCCATATCCTGATCTTCATCGCTGTCCTCCATATCTTCAAAGTTACTGAACGCAAAGCTAGCTTGCTGAGCCTTCATTTGTCGCATGATAGCCTCCTGCCTTGCCTTGGCTGCATTCTTCCTGGCTTGCTCGAAATCACTCGCTGTGGCTCCTGTCCCCCCGCCCAATGTCGTTCCACTATTGGACTGGAGGAGTTGAGATCCAGGTATAGTCCTCCGTATCTCGACCTCCCTCGGCACCCACAGATACATCTGATCTAAAATCCACCCTGCACGGGCTTTATACGTCTTGAACCCTTCGTGAGCTTCCAACGTGCATAGGACGTCAATGAGCAGGACCCCCTCTTCAAAAGCTCTGAGTGAAGCAAGTGCACAGAAAATGGAAGGGCGCTGGACAATAGCAAGCATGACGAGATGCAGAGCTTGATCGAGGATGGCTTCTCCAGCTGGAGGTGTAGACCCAGCTCCATCGGTGAGCGCAAGGACGTTGTGTATAGCGTAGAACATTACTTGAAGCAATGCCTCACTTTCAAAAGTTGAAGGTATAATAGCAAACGGTCCATTAGGTGCCACGATCAATGGTTTGGGAACCAGTACAGGATCTGGTACTGCTGGGTTCTGCTTCACGAGACGTTTGCGAAGAATCGCCTCCACTTCTTCCCTCTTATTTCTAGTATAATGGTACCAGAACGGGTTAACCTCCTCAAAGCATTCGTCTTTCAACTCGTATGTCCCAGTATCACTCGTTCCTTCCGGTGCGCGGAATTTCGTTGTCTCCCTAAGCATCTTCTCAAACGCCGCGTCATCGACCAAACGTTCAGAAATGCGTTTGATCAGGTCCGTGTAGGTAGAAGGACCGAGGGCGAGTGCATGGACGATTTCTCTCCTTGCCTGGTCTGCAACACTCATTTGCGAGATGTTGGCGCTTTCGCTCAAGATAGCGATGAAGACGTATAGGACTTCGTCAGCCATACCCGTAAGTTGTGTTGAATCGTATACTGTATGATGCAAGGAGAAAGGTCCCCCGGAAAAGAACGATAGGAGTCCGAAGCGATCGAGGATGGTGACAATAACCGTGTTAGGATCGAGAATCACCAGTGCAACTTGTAGGATGAAAAGATCTTGATCATAACACAGTTCCCTGAGCATGAAGTCACGATAGTGAAGTAGTTGACCCCGAATGGCGAAGCCGTTGCGAACCCAAAGACCGCAGCGGATCTGTGCAATCATTGATAGCACTACGTATTCCCTTTAGCGAGAACTTAGATATATTGCGAAAGGAAAAGAAACAAACCTCGCAACGGAAAATCCACAACTGTCAACACCGCATGCTCGCTTGCAACTCTCATCACCACATCTCTTATGCCGCCATCCACACCAACCTCCCTTCTTAAGCGGCCTGTCTCCAGTATATCCACGTGTTTAAACAACTCTGCCAATAGCCAATGCAGCGAATGATGAAAGCTAACCCATCCTTCCAGCACGTCGAACTTGACGATCTGGTAGAGCGCACCACCACCGAAGTATACTTTGTGGAATTGAACTTTTCCATTTCCAAATCCGTTCGTCCCAAATTTCTCTTCAGTACAGACCATCAATATATGATGAATTACTGTTTGGATCGCGGCAACGAGCTCCCCAGCGCCAGGACCTGAGTTTGAACGTTCAACATTAGAATGGGTTCCTCCACCGACACCAAAGGCGGCACCGTATGCTTTGATGACTCTCCCTAAAGACAACGTCACATTGAAAACACTGATCCAGGCATCTCCCTCATACTCTACGTGACCTCCAACCATGCGCTTGTTCGGATTTACACCCATGAAGAGTTGGCATGTTTTGGCGAATTGGGATATGTATAGATGCGGGTTCGATGCAATGAGTCTTTGCACAGGGGCATTGGAGATGAGGTATCGAAGGTCGGAGAAGACAGGCATGAAGCGTTTAGATTTGAATGGGAAGGAATCGGGATCAAGGGTTTGTTCCAGTATGCCTTGGGCGGATGAGCTACTAGAGATAACGGGATTAGATGGAGGGTACACGATGTGTTTGTCTATAATCTGGTTGGTAAAAAAGGACGTAATGATAGCCAGAAGACGCGTGATGAGTTTGTGATGGCGTACGATGTGGGAGGCGACAGAGGGAACCGTGAAAAGCTGAAGGGCAAAATATTTGATGGACGTTTCGGCTTCACGGTCAACGAGGAGGTAAGCATCGATAACACGATAGTAGACTCGAGCAAAGTGGCCAGCTATATGCAGGAATCAGGAATCAGGAATCGAACAAACAGGAATTGCAGAAACATACCAACAGCCAGCTTATGCTCCCGACTAATGGTAAGGACCGATGTATATATTTCCTTTAGACTCAGACGGGGCTTTTTCCACAGCCTGGTATGCGAAAGGAATAGATGGTCAAGTCGTGTAGGATGGGGTACGTCGGTGAGAGTATGAAGACCTTGCGCATTGTATCCGTACGAGCCATGATTTTCCCTCCTTCTCGGCGAAAGCAATTCTTCAGCAATCACCTCCCTCAACACTAAAGTATCCGTCCCCAGCCGGCTCTGCGTAAGATCCAACAGCCACTCAATAATGACGGAAGAAACCTGCTCTCTGAAGGTATCGTATGCGTGCCGCATTGTGACACCAAGGTCGATTTGAGCAATGCTTTGCGCAGTTTCCAGTAGCCGTGGAACATCAGTCCCCATTTCGACCAAATCCCTCCCATTTTCATCGATCCGATGAGCACAATCAGATGCTTCCTCCCTCGTCCGTCCGGTAAGGTCGCAAAGAAGTTTTATGACTTCGTCGAAAGAATGCTTATCGTCGTTCCAGATCATAATACAGTACTGCTCTTTCATCATTGGGTCAGCGGATGGTTGTAATCGTAGATTTACTTCACTGGAAGGCACAGATGGATCATCGGGAGAAAAGTCGAGCGTGTCCAGAACGAAATCGAGAGCATATCCGACAGTGCGGTTCATTTGTTCGCGTAATTCTGCAGGAATGGATACACGATAAGGATAATGCTTGACTGGCTGTGGTATGGCACTGGACAATTGCTTTGGAGCTGATCTAGGTGTTTCGGTCGATGATGAAGATGGCCCAGAGATTTCTACCGCGGAAGTAGCTGGAGGATGGTAAGGACATTTTATTGAGGTTCGCCAAGCTTCTTCGTCGCCGCAATCGCAGCATCCTCCTGACTGCTGAGCGATGAAAAAGCTCACGTTGTGGTCTGTATGATCAGTGGCACGAAAACATCTTGAACATAACACACAGCTGTCATCTAATGCACAGTCTCTGAGCGAACATTAGATCCATCTGTAAGTAGAGCGTGGTGCAACTCACTTGCATCGGAAGCAAGGCTCGCCTTTTTTCAAGATATGCGCACAAGGCCTTCCTGGAATCATCGGTGCTTCCTTGCCAGCGCCACAAAAGCCCAACTTGGCCTGTACTTCACTCAACATCGCATTCAATGGGAGGCTTGAATTGGAATTCGGTAGAAAAACGTGTGCATAAGGACCCCAAAATGAATCATATAGTTCCGAAAGAATTTCTGCGCGTGTAGCAGATGTAAAAGTGTACTTTCGTAAGCCAGGCATAGTTTCCAGATTGATTCGCAAGTGAGAGAGAGGGTCTGAAGTTCGGTCGCGGGGATTCATTGACGATGGAAGGAATTTGGAAGGAAAAAAGGAAGACAAAGACATTATGTATATGAATGGCGCAAAAAGGCGAAGATGATAGAGGGAGCAGACAGCATACTATAATGGACCTAGAGAGGCGTGACTACGCTGAGCTTGCGACTTTCATTTGAATTATAGGCGCCTAAGCTGATCGTGTTTGGCTTTGTTATATTCAATGTTCAGCGCTACTGATGTCCGACTTATGCTTTCATAACTGACTTGAATCAATGAACCATCCTTCAGGAAGAAGGTGCGACGATAGTGAACGATGGTCCAATATTGCCAGAATCACCGAATACTATGATGTTAAATCGATTCAGTCATCTGCTAATCATCAAAGGACGGAAGGAGATGCCAGACTAGTACGAACGATCTGGTAGTCGTTGTCGGGGATTACAGTAGGGACCGTAACGGTGAAAGATCCATTGGCTGCAACGAGGTCGAAGTTTGAACTCAACGGGATGACTGTAGAAACGTCAGACTATATCGTTCTGTGCCAATATAGCTGGGATTTAGGTTGGTACGCACTTGCATCTTCCTCCTTGGCTAAATAAATGTGTCCACCATTAGATACACCATCAGGGGGGATGTTGTCTGTGCTCCTAGAAACCGCGTAGCCAAGAATATGTAAAGTAAAATCCGCTGATATTCCAATCTCAACTCAAGACATACACTAATGAAACTGTCCTATTCATCGTAAGCTGGGAGTCTTTCGAAAGATCCTCCGGTAGAATCCCTCCTCGTCAGCTCAGCATTCTCTTGTTTGAGAAGCTCCACTCGCCGTCTCAAATCCAACACTTCCTCTCTGGCTGCTAAAGCCAAATCATTCGCCTCCGGCTCTGAAAAACGACGACTGGATGTTTGGTCTTCAGCTTTCTCCGCAGAGTTCTCTAATGAGTGTTTCCTTCCTTCTCTCTGTTTCCACGCGGATGGACCCGATGTGTCGCACAAGGTCGAGTTTTTGGTAATCGCAGTGCTAGCGCTGTCTTTCTCACTCGTAGTGTCGACAGAGGAGTATGAGCTTTTCAATCCATCCTTCGAGCTGCTGGCTGAACCGTACCCGTGTAAACTTCGGAAGTCCTTCTCTGGAACCGGTATCAAGTTTACTGACGAGGTAGAGTCTCTGGAATTTTCTGGAGGATGTTTTTTTGAAATGTCGGAAACGATCTTTTTCTCCACATTGGGAGGTACATTTCGTGGAATCGGTACGTCATGCATGTTGTTGTCGCTTTCGCTTTCACTTACATTGTGCACTTGCCAAAACTGCGGCTGTGACGGACGCGGATTTAAATCAGCTTTGACAGTAGAGGTGCGCTCGTAGATGAGGCTCTGTTCTTCGTCTTTCCGTGCAGCTCTCTTCCGAGTGTAAGCCTCGCCATCTATGAAGAGTTCGTTGCCTCTTGTTAGACTCCAAACTAAAAGAAGTTAACCAACACATACTCAATGCTGACGTCGGATCTATCTCTATCTTCACCTTGGGTCTGTTTCGGAACGACCGTCTTTTCCACCAGTAGAATGCGAGGACAGCTAGGATTATGATTCCTGCAATAACACCACCAGCAATCGCACCAGCATTGCTTTTGTTGGAGGTAATTTGACCCGAATCGTGCTGACTATCATCCCCGCCATGCTGCGACGACTGCGAGTGGGTTGATTGGGGCTGTTTGGAGTGAGATGTAGAAGTTGAGGAGTGATCGTCATCGTCGTCGCTGTCTGAGCCGTCATCGCGTTCCCATTGCAAGCTTCCAAGCTCGTACAACGGTCGGCCAAACGGAGAAGGAACTGTGCGTGAAGCTGAAGGAGACATGAGGGTCGGACATAAAAGGTAACAAAAGGTGTGTGTCCCATGAGAAACTTGCAATCAATTCCGGTCTGATTTTCACATAGTCCTCGAAGCAACGTATCTGAACGGAGGCACTGAAGACGGAGGCCGCAGATTTCAGATTACTATCTGTAGTACAGTATTCTTAAAAACAAAGTTAGCGCCTGGACATCGGGTTCAACGTTCTCCTGAGCTTTACTATCCTCTCCACCAAGTTCTTTGGTCGCACACCCAAGCAGAAGGCGGAGGGCGTTAATGCGGTGTTAAACGGAATGTGAAAACAATATCCGATCAAATCAAAGATACTAAAAGGGCGCAGAGTATAATCCTCTCTTTCAGACGAAATCTGGCTCAACCTATCACAAATTAGGTATAGCACATGAATTTCGTCGGCCAAGAAGTACATGACATTGTCTGATATTTTCTTCAAGCGATTTGACTGTCAGCCGTGTTGACCCAGACGAATCAAAAGCTTGCGGAAAAACCACGGATCGTATGCATTGTCTTCGTGTGAGCAGCATTGTAAACACGATGGAGCCGGATGCCGAGCAAATATGAATCTCTGAGAATTGGGTTGTCCAAAGTCAAAGCATGTCTTTGCACGCCGGAAAGTAACAAATATCCTCACAATGGAAATGTTGCCTGAATTTATAGGGTTCAATCCGAGTTTCAACTCGACCGAAAACTAGACCGAAACGCCCCATATAAAGCAGTTTGAAAACTTGACCGAAAGGACCAATATCAACCCTGATTTCGGTAGACAATGTATGTATATTGAATGTACTACTTTCGGTCTAGACAATTCCTGTATTGAATGAACTAATTTCAGAGCGTATTTGGACTAGTGTGAATATATATATTTTGAGTAAGACAAAAAGCAAGGCGAAAGCTACTCTTTCAACCTAGCTGAGTTGGCGTCTGAAATAAATAATTACGGTCAGCATTTCAACATGGACAAAAGTGGGACTGAAAGATAGACTTTCGATAAGGCTGATAAGTCGTAGCCGTGTCCTCAGCATGACGCTGTTGCAGCTCATACGTCTATTGCGTCCAACGCATTAACCGTAAATCTTATTTTTTTATTCGCTAGTTCTCTTCGCAAAGTCACCCATGGCATAGTTTAGCATTACTTCCGAAAGTTCGGATGAATCAGCGAGACACGATCGTCAATAATATCTAGTCTCTACATAAATTAACTAGAACGCTCCTATTGTGGGTGTAATCATATCGAGCAGCATGAGATACTATGGAATCAAGTGTTATTTCGTCGGGCTCATCTCGCAGTGTCGAGGAATAAGTTTTAGCTGAGAGATGAGGGTATCGTAAGAAAGGGTCGTATAAGTGGTTTGGGAGGCTTTCGAAAGGCCGAACTTGTAATTTGATGGTAGGACTATTCGTGTCATTATGAATCTCCTGTATCACACCTGCTATAGGTTTTTCGTCTGGAGAGGGTCGATAAATGATGGTGGCGTTGCCTGGATGGGTTTTTGAACGTGAAAAGTTTGTGCTGTCCCACTTTGCGTGCGCACGTGTAGAGCCTCTCGTTGGTCGATTCTCCTTGTTGACCATGCTGTTCACTGGCTTGAAGCACCTGTCAAACATGACTTTAAGCTGACGGACGGCCTCTGGGCAGTCCGGACGACCAAGCCACCGACGGATATTAGATGTACGGATGACAGATTTGATGATTGTCGCCTCCATTTCGCCTGTAAGACATTTTTGTAAGCTGCCGGATGAACAACTACAGAAAACATACCTCCTATGTGGTCATTGGTGTTGATTTTCTGAAGAGCACCGATGAGACGTTCAAATGGAAAACACCACCATGACATAACAGGTCCAAAAAGAAGCAAAAAGTCAAATATGTGACCAGCTGCATGGATATTTGGTTTGATTTTCCCTTCGCGAGCCTGAGGAAATAGTGTCGTCAAACCGTTGACCCATTCTGCATGATACTTTCGGTATATGTTTGCACGGCGAGTTGATGTTGAGTAGAGAAGGGCTACGATGGTGGCCTGAAAAAGAGCCATAGTGTGGTCGAGAACTTTCAGAAACCGCCCTTCTTTGGAATCATCCTCGGGAGGAGCGCAGCCATCAGCATCACCCCAGTAGATAATAAGGGCAACAGGGAGAAAGAGTGAACTGAGCCAGCGCCATTCCTCAGCTTTCACAGAGCCGGCGCTTTTCTCGCCAAAATTCTTGGGGACGGAGCTCACCCATGCAGGACGGATCATGTCCCGAATCACGTTTTGAATGAACTTGAGTGTTGCCTCGTCGCCAGTTTCAGCGATGAACGCTGAGGAATTGTGTGGTTGGCTCAATCTCTGAAAGTAGATGATTAATCGGTGCAGCAACAAATTTCTGAGACGACCCACCCAATGAAGCAGCAACGCTATGAAATGATTCTTGTGAGAGGCAGGTTTACCTGCAGGGAAATGAGTGCTTTCATGATTCTTCCTCTTTGACTTCCGATTACTGCGTTCGATGTATAAGGAAGATATTTGCCGGTCTATGTTATCGAGGGACAGTGGGAGTTCTAGAGACCACGCTACAAACTGAAGAGCACTCAGTACTTGGCCTTCAAGACGCGACCACATATAATCTAGGGAAACGGATTGCTCCCCTTCGATTGCCCAGCAGAGCGCATCTTGTACTTTGGCCACCTGGGGAATATGTTTTGGATTCATTTCGATATGGATAGGAGCAGTGTCTGCATCGTAGAGTGGCCACTGCCAATCAAAGGCATACTTGAATCCTGTGGAACTGCTTTGACGCGTGGATGCATCGAGACGAAGAACGTGTCGACACTGATACTGAACGAGTCCTTCTAGAATGCAGTGCATTGAATCGATGACCAGCTGCCGAGTAGGATCCCAATAGTCTAGCAGCGAGAATGAAGTCCAACGGACACCATATTTATTGAAAATGTTCTTCCGTTCCTTCACAGTCTTGGCATCTCTCCACATCTTCGAATATTTAATAAGTGCATTCCTATCTCGTGGGATCCACTGTGAGTGATCTGTGTTGAAAAGACCGGACTTTCCGACGAGCTGACAGACAGAGCAAATCGAAGAGGAAGTATGACTGGCAAAGCCAGCTACCTTGCGAGCAGCAACAAGATCATTAACAGATAGTAAAATCGCAGCTTCCACGGTGACCTTAGTCTCGGAAGTAGCGGTACGGGAGATTTGGAATCCTGGCCGCCAAGCTTGAACAAATTGTTCAATTATCGGTTGAACATAGTGATCTAACTCGTAATGTTCATCGTTGGTCTTTGGTTCAAAAGGACCGGGGATAATAGCGCCATAGAAGATGGATTCTGGAATATTGCGCAAAGACGAGTCGAGCCCCAGATTCGCACATGAAATTATACCAATAGACTGGTGGGCTCCGCCATGAGTGTTACGACGAGGGTTGAAGAAGTCGACGTGGATGGAGAAGGCAAGTCGGATCTTGTCCCCTCGATCAACAAAAAGCTTGCCATCTGGACCTTTGAAGTCCCTGATGAAATTAGCCTCAAAGACATTCCGCGCACCTGAGAGATCTTCGCAGCAGGAGCCGACCTCAAAAGCGTGGTCGCTTGCGGCAATTGATTGCTGGAGATACCTCTCGTCGGCCAGACATCGGGTTAAATAGTCGGCGAGGGAGTTGACAAGATATGGTTTGATTGGTTGCTGAGAACCATCACGCCGACGTGTAAGCAGGTTTGTACCACAGATAGAAACTCCAGTCTCGCCAACGATCTGGTTTAAACATGTCTCTGGGTAGTCGTATTGGTCTGGCCCGGATAGAGGGGTAGCTTTGTTATTGTAACAGCACGAAGGACAGCTGGCATACATATCAAACCGACCGTCGGCGCCGAATCTCTTCAGAGCGGCAGAGAGCGACGTTGGCATGCCGTTGATGATGGCTTTCTGAGAGGGTGTGAAGTCGTCGCTGCCACAAGAGTTCGCAGTGGACATCCCAAGCTTGACGCACTGGATTGCAGTGTGGAGAAGAAATGTGCACTGCTCTGTGGATAAGCCGATAATCATATTACAAATTACAGCGAGGAGGACAAGAACTTGATTGATTGGGTTCGATTTCATGAAACTGTTGTTATAGACATAATCTAATCCGACCAGTTAGTTTGGAACAGATACAGTTAGCGATTCTTACCTGCATTGATAACCTCAGATGGTTTGGTCAAGAACGTTGCGTGCAACAAAGAAAGCTGGGCATGGAAAGTCCTCAGCTTATGGGTCAAAGACTCTCGTATTTCCTTCGTGACATCCCCAGTGCACTCTCCACCTCGGCGGTCAGCCATTTTTGCTCTGCTTGTTGCCCTTTTCTCAAGAGTGACTAGGTGAGCGAGTGCATGCTTCACAAAGGCCAATGCCTCATCTATCTTCTTGTACTTCGCAGCTTCTGTACAGGTGTCAAAAGCGTCATCGAGTACGTCGACCTGGAAGCTACGAAGATTTTCGCTGAGCTCAGCTATTAACTCGGCCTCTCCAGATCCAACCTTGCAGAGTCCTTTGACAGGTGAAGCGGGCACGACCGGGGAAGGTGAGGTTAATTTCCTATTTCTTCCAGACTGCAAGTGGCTCTGGCGTCCAAATTGATGACTAGCTCTGAACGCTGGAAGAGGCCGAGTTTTATTGGAAATGAACACGGCGTTTAGACTCTGCATCACAGTGAGCATGTCCAGGGATTGTAGAGAGTCGGGTACCGATGACTCTTGCTGCTCGTAGAACTCGGATGACGATACGAACAACCTAGCATGACCTGACGTATCAATGGGCTCGCTCGTCATCGTGGCCGCGGTGATCAGGGTGTCTATATGCTCAAGTTGTGGTGATAATGGTATAATTTCCTGATTCCACGAAAAATCACAAAGCAGCATTGGTTCAAACAACTTCTGAACGCACCTCAGTAGGGCTGTCAAGTCTCGTAATCGTCTCATCTAAGTGGAGAGAATCTAGTCCTCTGATAAGAGGAGATAATGTCGGAGGACTGCGAGCATCTGTATGCGAACTGTCCTTGTTCGAGCTTGCGCTGGACTGAAGGGTGTTCAGAGGATGATCTAGAATGTATAGTTCATCACGCACTGGGGATAAGCCATAGAACGACCCAGGCATGCTGGTTTTGTTGTGATCCGACGAAGGCTGCCCATATTCAAGTGCAGAGTTGGGGGAAGCACGCCCAGAAGATGATCTGATAGTTTTCAGGAAGGAGGTAAACATTGGGGCGAGATATCAGGGAGAGAACTTCACCTGAGGGTTTTTAACAATTTGAAACCATTGTTTTTCCGACGGTATTGTTCTTTCGTGGGTACAAGTGCCCTTGTAAACAATAACTATAGATCTAGGCTCTTTGGAAGGTGCAGAGTTGAACCGTTCTATGGCTCAATAAGCCCTGGCATGAGGTCGCTTGTGATAGTTTAACGTCGTTGCGGACACATTCCTATGCGCTTGGACGCGCTTTGCCAAATTTGGATGATCATTCCACTACGTTTGGACGCGGTCACACACTTCTGCCAAATTTGGATGATTATTTTACAACGTTTAGGATATATACATATATGTCTTATATAAAGTCAAAAGAATACAATAAGCAATATACGGCTGACAGGTAGAATACACAACAGAGTCCAATCCCACGGGTAGCTCAGGATCCAAATGCAGGACCGTCTTCAACCGCAGTGGATCCCGGCGGCCACAGAGGAGTACAACCTCCTGAATTGTCAACATCCTCCATAGAGTCAGGCGACAGGTTCTTTTCCTTCCGAGCCTTCTTCGCAGTCCTTCCGTCTGGCTTGTCACTTTGATTAACATGACCCCCATACTTGACTCTAAGATCGTACATCAGCTTGTTTCCAACTTTGTTCAGGGTTTCGGACATGTGGACTAGGAGAAGTGCAGAGAAGTGAATCTCAAAAGGGGGGTCGTTCGTAAGAGACTCTCTGAAGCCAACCCGCGCCAAAATGGGATCAACAGAAACTCGCTGGACCACATACATCCCGGCTTCTCCACCCGTAATGCGTCGGACCAGATTTCCCATGTATCTTATTTTCCCTTCGTCGGGAAAGGCTACTAGAAATAGTCCGCGAGCATCGTATGCCCGGGCTTTGACTTTCTGGGTACGAACACCATTTGGTGGAACATTGCAGATGTCTGTAACTGGGACGACTGTATCCCGGTCGCGAGTGTTTGTAGCACCTAATCGAATACGAACTTGAAGGTGTCCATTTGAAAGCTCCAGTCGGACCTTCTGATCTTGAGTGCTGGCCCAAGTACCGTGATGGATCTGAATCCAGAATTCTAGTTTCCCCAGGGAAGCTTGCCAGCGGGGATCGAGGATCCACTGGTCAGATGGAGGAATTGGTATGGTAGCCAGTTCGTGGACGTGTTCTCGACGTAGGGCAAGGTCGTCGGCTTCGATTCTTTCTTGCAAAGAAACGTCGCGATTGGCTGCGTCAAGCTGTAAAATGGCTTCTATCTCCACCGGGGTGTAGGTAGGAACAAAGCCGTGCTTAAAAGAGTGATACGAATCTATTCCGCTTTGTGGAGAATCATGCAGAAATCGTAAAGATCTGTAACCTGAGTATTAAAACTGTCAAATTGCTAACTGAGATGATTGTACTTACTGCTCGTTCCGAACTTGGATGAAGTCCAACCATTCTACGCCCTCCGCGATGGACAAGTTGAGAACGTCGTATTTAACCCGAACAATCAACCCACTAGCAGACTCCTTACTCCGTTGTACATCTACCACGACCCCCCTATAACCATGCCGTGCACGATGTTGCACAACAATGACACGTATGCCGACCCAGGGTGATTTTCGCGTCCGAGAATCAATTGGAACCGAAAATATGGGCTCAACACGAGAGGATGTGGCGGTAGAAGAAGAAGAGACAATCCTGGAGGAAGAAACAAGTGAGTTCACCTCAATCGAAACGACAGAGTCCATCGAAGCGGCTTGGCCTTGGGGACGACTGGCATTTTCGTCGTCGAGGAGATAACCTCTTTGTGGAGCCCGGACTTGATTGCTTTCAGCTTGCTTTTGGTTCCGGCGGACTGATACAGTGCGCTCATCGAGGATTACGACTGCATGGTACCCATTGACTGCGAGCAAAGTTCCGGAATCCCCGTTGTTTGAGTTATAGACAATATCTCCAGGGGCAAAATGCTTGATCAAATTAAGGATGGGAATCGATTGAGTGTCACCATTGAAGTCCACTTCACAGGTACGATCCAAGACAGAGGTGATGACCCCGATAGCTCCGTCGCTAGAGGTAGCAACGTTATCTCCAATGCGAAAGCTCCAAGTGCTTGGAATTGGCATTTTACGAAGGCCACGATACACAAAAGGATGATGGGAGGTTATGAGCGGATGGAGCATTGAAGCGTCTATACTTGGAGGAGCTGGACTAAGGCCCGACTCGCGATAAGTCAAAAGGACCAAGCCGCATTGGAAAATCTGTCCACGGAAGCCAAATTCAAAAGAGTGGTCCTTTGGGCAGGAGGATCCCGCTGGACAATTGTTCTGTATCGGCTGGCCCCATTCAGGATGGGCGTCCTCACCCCAATGTTCGAGCTGCTCCAACTTATACAAGTCGGCAACTCGATGAGCATCTGCGAATGATAGAATGCACGGAGCGGGTCTCGTTCCATCTTCGGTAAATGATTTTTCTTCTTGTAAGGATCTCGGAGAGCGGGGAACTGTGACCACCGTGTATGAACGATTGGGAAGATTTGGCAATCGTTCGTCGTCAGGAATTATGAGGCCTAGGTCGCCGGTGTAGATATCCGGTTGTGCGGTTATAACGACCCAATCGCCTTCAGAAAACTTTGGCTCATCCTGAACAACAAATGGGGGGGAGAAGTTGGTCACCAGGTGGTGAATGGGCATGAAATTATGTTTGCGGTTGGTGGTTGACCTGTCGTACAGGAATGACGAGAAGGAATGTAGATATTCGCATAGAGGGGACTGATCGTGCGCGTTCAGAGTCATCAGGTAGATATAACCAGGGAACTTGGAAGGAAATACGTCTTGAATGTGCCGAGCAGAGTCACTCTTCTTTTGATCGTATTTTATAATGTCGTCTTGAATCCTCCGTATAATGGCTTTCTCCTTGCCTAACTGGATACGTGGGGCGTTAGATTTAAACAGGACAATATTGAAGAGAACTTACGTGACATCGAACATGATATATTAGATATTTCGCAATAAAATCTGGCGCATCCGGAGACTCATAGAGGACACTCTCTATCAATCGATATATGTGCTCTCTGTGTCCATCGTCAAGGGAATCTTCCTCGTTTAAATCTGATGCCCTAAGTGTATTCGAGGATGAAGACGCTAGTCTGGGTGACTTGGCGGAGGACAACGCCTGGTTCGGATCGGAGGGCTGCTGTGAATGTGTGGACGATTCAACCCGAGTGATCAAATCGGAGAATATGGATGGGTTTTTGCTAGTCTTCTTATAGCGGCGAAATTGTGCGAGATTGTTCTGAAAGTCGTCGTCGTTTTTCACCTCCGCTTCATCTAAGAAAGTTGACAGCTGAAGGCATCAGCGTAGACAAATCGTGGACAGAAGAGCACACACCTCTGCTTCGCCTTCATCTTCATCTTCGTATTCGTCTTCATCGTCGTATACTTCTGCTTCATCTAGAATGAAGCTTTTTGCGGATCGTTTACGTTTCCTTGCCTATCTTAGTTTGTAGGCTTCACTAAAATTAAGGAGTAGGCAGACCGCATACCTCTTGGATATGCGAGCTTGACATTGTAAGGACTATAACTCATTACTATTATAATTACTAACTATTAATTGTGGTCAACGTTCGGAGGATAGAAGCATAAACTGATTATCCCACGCTGACCTGACGCTCTTGTTTCAGACGAACTCAGGAGTGAGCAATGCATCACATGATGCCGCGTGATGCATTGCTCACTCCTGAGTTCGTCTGAAACAAGAGCGTCAGGTCAGCGTGGGATAATCAGTTTATGCTTCTATCCTCCGAACGTTGAGTAGATATATTAAACCATGCCGGAGGTACTGCTATTGAAGGAATAGTGATTAAGAATAGCTGCGTTAATTATTCGATAGCAATGGCGGCCTAAAAAACCTCCTATGAATGACTATCTGCGCATGGTTACAAATGGTCACACAATCAAGAAAAGAAAACCAAACCAGAGTACCAGTAAGTACGCGAACGCTGCTTGTACCTGCGACCAGCTTACGATGATGAAATGAAAATCATTTTCGTGATTAGCTCCAGCAAACCGGGTACATCCAAGGCCCGCTCAGCCAAAACCTCTCATACCAAGTACGTCCTCGAATCATGCAATACACTGTGGAATCATACTAACTGGCGGCTAGATAACGCTTCGCATAGACACCAACCACACAATACGAAATTCCATCCCGT
>MU790509.1:203082-240642 GCA_027886635.1 Lentinula boryana
CGTAAAACAGTCTGGGCCATCTAGTGGTCCATCCTTCAGCCTGCGCGTTGCAGACACTCGTCCCGCCAGTCCTTCTTTTCCACCAAGCCCCTCGAAATTCCATCCCGTAAAACAGTCTGGGCCATCTAGTGGTCCATCCTTCAGCCTGCGCGTTGCAGACACTCGTCCCGCCAGTCCTTCTTTTCCACCAAGCCCCTCGAATTCCTCTCGGCAAAATCCAATAAACGTTTTGCTCCCCAGGTCACCACGTTCTTCACCAAATTTTTCACCAAGCCCCGGGCCTCTAGCTTCTAGTGTGTCGACTGCAAAACTTCCATCCGAATTTCAACTCGCTGATGGCTATTCTAATTCTTCGATCTATCTTCCAAAAAATCTCGCGGATACTTTCAATTTACGAAGTCCTTCACCAAGGCCCGGCCCTGCAGTTACTAGTGCGGCTACTCAAAAACTCCCGGTGGAATCTCACCTCCCCGATGGCGACTCAAATCCTATCGATTATCCAACAAATTTCGCGGAAAAGTATGTCAATCATTTCTCAATTACTCCGCTTTGCCTTTTACTCAAATTTTGTTAGGACTTTACAGAAATTAGTTCGAAATATCAAACCAGACGATATCGCTCGTTTAGACCCAGGAAGAATGCTCAACGACTCACTCATCGAATTTGGTCTAAGGTGAATACTTCATTGTCCCTTCGTATGCTCTCTCAGCTCAGGTATACCAGATTCTGGCACCATGGCCTTACGATCTCACATCCTCGACTGGCGGAGGATGTTTTCGTTTTCAGTCCGTTCTTCTACTCTGTATTAGAGGCGAATAGGTAGGCTTCTGAGATTCAGGTCTACTTCGCCTTCGCCTAATAAAGTCTTACAGCCCGGAGGAGGCGTACAAACGCGTCAAGACTTGGACCCTGCGTGGAAAGATCCAAGTCGATATTTTTTCAAAGAGATATCTTGTAGTACCCATACACGACCGGTACGTCTTTTGAAATGTTATTGACAATGTTCAGTCACTGAATCTACACTTCGTAAGTTCTCAACACCACTGGTATCTGGCGATTGTTTACCGCCCAAAGTTTGTGCTCCCATATCATCAGGCTTCACCAACTTCGCCAAATCCTCATGCATCTGGTGAATCAGAAAGCATGCCGGTTGAGGTCAACGACAAGGATTCGGACGTCGCACCTCGAACCCGCGTTTGCATTCTTGACTCATTGGGAGGTTGTCATCCTCAAGTGACCTCACGCCTATCAGCATATCTTCGTCTGGAAGCGGATGCCAAGCATCAACTCCGGGACACATCAGATGCAGTTGAACGTTATGTCAGGGTGAAATCGCCTGCCAAATCAACTATATACATTATTACTGATATAACCTACAGGTACCTCTACAGCTCAATCAAACCGACTGCGGCGTGTACATGTTATATTTCGCCGAGATTTTTGTGGAGTATCTTGAGAGCTCGATGTCGGCTCCAGAGTCCCAAGAGGACTCAGAGAATTTATGGGACATATGTAGATTGCAACACTACCATAGATTGAACCAATACCGTACGAATATGACCCAAAATTTTCTTAAGACTAAGTATTGTAATCTTATCTCCCCGTAATTCGATCTGTACGTTTATAAATGAAATCTCAAGCTCAATTGACCTTCCTGGACTTAGTAATGACTTTTGCAAACATGAAAAAGGGCAGTAGCACTGCTAAATCATGAGAAAGTCGTCCGTAATGACGTTAAACTATTCCAGGCAAGACAGCCACAAATGAATTACCGCGTTGGCTGCGAGACGACTACAAGTAGATCACCGCGTCGGTTGCGTCCTCTGCGACCCAATTTATACCAGTGTTGTCATCTTTGAGGTAAGCGCGCATTTCCTGAAACACCCTCTCAAGCCCGTGACGGAAATAATCAGATACCGGTATTCTCTGTGATTGAAATCATCTAAGACGCCTTGAACATGGTGTAATTTCCTCACCAAAACGTTTTCTAACACAAACAATACCGACAGGAGGCACATCACTGCAAGAACTTCTTCCTGAAAACCTTTCCGAGTCCTGCCCTCCTCCTTGATCGGTGGTACCAAGATCTTCTCCCATATTTGAACCTCGTTCATTCCAACGACGTTTGCACCAGATCTGCCAATGAAGATGAGTGGTACACCGTTTCTCTCCGTGGTCTGTGGGTACAGTCAGCATCACACTCGTAACTGCGCTCATTGTGCATACAGCAACGGATTGGACCCAATCTTTGATTCCGATGTCAATGGTGTCAATAACGTCTCCTGTACGTCGATCAAAGATGTAAATTTTGCCATGATCACTTCCAGAGATAATGGCACTGTTGCCGTCGTGGAAGGCAACGGAACGGAGCCTCCTAGTCGCCAGCGGAACATTAAATGTTCTCAGTCGATCAGTAGTGGAAAGTTTGAACACCGCAACACCTTGCGAGACGTCGTCAATAATTAGAGTGTCCTCCTTAACGTTCATGGCAGCATGTCCTCTAGATACGTCGTTCGTCAGGCGATCTCTTGACTCGAGAATCACGGGCGGCTGCTCACATCACGGTTCCTGTCATCTTCGACTTCACAACCTTTCCTGTATCGTTTAAGACATGGCTTGAAATGTGCTGTTTGAGCTTCTTTATGATGCATGGGGATAGATAGCTGCGTCACCTACATGATTCCGTCTTCCCTACCAAAGCTCCATATTTCAGGACCTCCAAATCCTGTCTGGCCGAAGCAGACCGCCTGTGGCCAATGGTGCGGGATCTGCACGGATTTGACGACTACTAGCCTCATTGAAACGTCAACGATGAATCGGTGCACCGATTGCGATCGCTGAACAACCGCCAGCTGCCCAGTGCTTGTATCATATGCGATTCCCGAGATTTCGAGTCCATCCGGACCGCCTTCAAGGCGCTCGCAGGTTACCTCAATAAACTGTGAAATGTGAGTCAATTGTTGTGATTCCGGTGTGTTTGAGCTCACATAGCCTGCTTTTTCGCGCTTCCATATACATAGGAAACCATCATTGGTCCCAAAAACTAGTCCCTCTTCTGCATCGTCCGAGCGTATAATCCACGCAATTGCGGTGGTGATACCTCTCATGCTTGAACCTATCGGCGAGGACAGAAGTCTGGATGTTTGGAGGTCCCATATGCAAGTGCCATCCTCTCCTACACGCATTTCAGCCGAAACATAGCTCCTGATAAAAGTCGGAAGCTTATACCTCCGCATGCTACATGAGTTCCCAGCGGATGGACACCTATGCATGCAATAGGGCCAGTCATCCCCTGCAGTGATGAACGCAGTCGATATTGCGCCTTTTGAGAGGTGTAGGTGAGTTTCTGATTGTGCAGCATATTTTTCTACGCATTAACTTACCCCCGTCACTTTTAAGGCCATACCTTAATTGTCTTTTTCATTGGACGCATCACGTTGATTTTTTATTGTTATTGTCTTTCCTGAGAAATTGAATTCAGCGCTATGTCCATCTTTCTTGTTTTCTCATCCCTTATCAGTTGCCAAGCATCGCATCGAATTTCAGAATCTTTCCCCTCGTTCAGCCTCTGCCTGGTGCAGCCCTTCATGCCTTCCAAATCGACTCCGGAAACTGTCATTACCTCTATCCCGTCTCCCGAGACAGTTGTTATTTCTACGTTTGCCTCACCAAGGCCTGCTCCGCCTCCAATCGTTGTGCCCCTCTTTGCAAGTACTGTGCAGCTTCGCCGTCACGCTGTGCTGGCGCTCCATGAAACTTTGGACTCGAAACCACGCTCGTATCATCCATATCCTCAGACAAAGCGTCCGGTACCGTCCAATGTGCCAGCGCCAGGGTCTCCATTGACTCCCATTACCCCGGAACAACCTGTAGGCGCTGGCGATAGGCAAACGGAACCTCGATTAATTCTTGTCCCACCACCTCACGGCACCCTCACGGTCCCAAAGTTAGGATTAGCGGAGGCTGTGGCCAGAGATTACCGCGTATGTTTACTTTATTTATTCGCATATATATGCTCACGATTGTCTAGCTTATTGCCAAGAAAGTGATCCTGGATTTAACGATGGACATACACCAGTCATTGACTGACCAGGATTCCCAGTCGAAGAACGCAGCTCGAGCTCGAGTGAGTTGCGCTCCTTGATGATTGAGCGCGCTGCTGTACTTATTTGTTTCTCTTCGAGATCGAGCATGAGATTCCTCACCTCAAGCTACACGAGGACCATTGGGGGGCGGACATTCTCCTTCGGGATCAACTAAAAAGTATGAAAGATGTTGCGAACAAGGTGTCCCGGCGGGAAAGGAGAAAGAACAATGAAGCCAGTGATGTATCGAAACAGTAGCTTTGCAGTGTATCAGTAATAGAGCAACTGATGTCCGCAACACATGTGTGCTTGCAACCAGAATGATCGCAGATCGAATCCATATCTGGTACGTATTGTGATTATGGCAATCATGATCCCTTCTTTTAATTATAATCTATTCCAATTGTAGCCGTCTAAGAACACAAGTCCAATCTGTCTACGGTGTGTCTCACATGGCCAATTGTCTTGGCATGATATCGTTCTCAGTTTTTTTGTTATCAAGTTGGCTCCAATTTTTACTAAGCATCCAACCGGCTAAAAACACAATCAGAGTGCGTCTAAAAACACAATCAGAGTGCGTCTTAAAACACAATCAGAGTGCGTCTAAAAACACAATAAGAGTGCGTCCTAAAATACAATTAATATATCAGCCGCCGGGCTGTATAGGTCCGGAAACACCATGAGATGGGGTATTCCCTTTTGTTAGTACATAAATGTTCTGTCCTGATTTTACGCTCCCCAATTTTACGCAGCAGGCTGCCCGCGCGCTCATTCCCAACACTCGTTCCCAACACTCGTTCCCCTTCGTTTTACAGTAACTCAAAAATGCCTCGAACATCCTATACAGTTTGCAAGGTATGTTGCAATATCCCCCTTCTATTATTTGAGAACTAAAGGCCTACTTAGACATCAAAGTTGACGCTGCTCTCGATTAGAGCATACTTCATTTCCACCCTTGACCACCGCGGAACATTTATTCCGCTACCAACTACGGCTCCGAACTCAAAGCATGATAGTCTTCGTCGTCCGCACGTTGATTACTGGCTTCCGCCAGTCTCTCAGGCCTATGTGCACAGAGTGATTGCTCACTTCCACGGTGAACGGTTTGCCATCTACTTCCAGCGTTATCACACCCTCCCGGAAAATACATCCCTCAATTTCCGCGGCAATCTAGTGATAACTAGGATGGGGTCCAAGAACCCGCTAAATCCTGTGAATATGAAGGCTGGGAAGTGCAGCGACGCCAGGAAAGCTCGTGCAATCGTCAAAAAGTAAATGAATATTGTTCCCCTCCAAGTGTTAACTTACATGATATCAGATTCGCACCACTTCTCGCCTGGTTTCAAGCAGACCATGAAAGAGAACTGCCGGATGATATATGGTTATAATCGTTGCTATATACAGATATCACTTCTCTCAATATTGATTGTTTGCAAAACCTAATAGTAATACTGTACTAGTACCGTTTATGTCACACAAAATGAAACGAAAGCGCGCAAAGTGCAAGGGAATGAAATCGCGTTGGGAAACTAGAAATGAAATGATTGCGCACATTGGAAATGTTGTGATTAGCGGTGGATATCGTTCCATCATTTCAATGTATCCGCATGCTCATACCACAAGATAACGACGGAAAAGGAAAATCGTCCGCAATGACGTTAAACTATCGATTTCATCACTTTGAAAGACAAAAAGCAGAAGTAAGTGTCTATTGTCTTTCTTACTGAATGCGATTTTTAGTGCTCGGCATTTGTAGGTATATTTAAATCCTTCGAGTACCATTTTCACTTCAATAATCTGGCCTGGTGCCCCTTACTCTTTCAATTTTCTTCTCTCCGGATATTAACAAAACAAACGCTCATTCTGAATCCAATCATCATAATCTCAATGAATAATATGCTGTCTGCTTTTGCTGGTATCAAGCGTGGCTCCTCTACTCAAGAAGACGACGGCTACGTCCCTAATACAAACTCTGAGGAAGGTTGGACAGGTCCGCCCGGTACATCCAGAGTTCGTGTGGTCGCGAGCTCCAGTACCAATATGCTAGACCAGGTTTGATCTTCGACAACTTTCTCATTTGCTCAATCCTAATTATTTTCAGGAGCGGACTCAAAGTCAGTCTTTATTGCAAGACATGGTGCGTTAGTTCACTTCCTGCTTCAATACTTGACGTGATCATTATATTCATCAGCGTCGGCGACTCGGTCCTCTATCTGAAGGTTTATCGATCGCTCAAATCTTGAAAGCTCTGGTAAGTACGCCGACAGGGTATATTGATTGGTCATTAGTTCACATTTGATATGTGATCTTGTACTTCAGTTGGATGAGCGAGAAGCTCTTTGTGAAGAGTTGGCTCAGAGAGTTGGTGAAGCAGGCAAATCAGGCCTCCATGACGTCTTGAAGTCATTGGTAAGTGTGCAGCGTACATCTCCTATATTTCTAAATAAATACTCATCTTTTAGTTGGACGAACGAGAAAGTTTGCATGGTCAGTTCGCTGAACAAGTATGTTGCTTCCCTCTCCTGCGCTTCCAGTGCTGATGCTCATTTCCACAGTCTGCGGCTGCTCAGGCTCAGTCCGAAGCTTCTCGAGCCCACATAACCCAATTGGTGAGTGAATCATGCAGTAGTTGTCAATGTATCCAACCTTTCCATAGAAAGCGGATTTGGATCACGCTCGAGAGGACAGTCGTCTTACGCGAGAAGACGCTGAGAAGGCAAAGCAGGCTGCTGCAAAAGCGTTGGCAGATGCTGCAAAAGCGACGGCAGACGCCGCTAAAGCTCAAGATCAAGCTCGACAGGCGCAAACAGACTCTGTGGGTTAGAACTGAAAACAGAGCATTAATTATTGCTGACGGACTCTCAGATCGCACTCGAAGCCCAATTAGCACAACAATTGAGAAGGGAAAAGGAAGCACGATCCCGCGCTGCTACAAACAATCCTGAGCTTCTGGGTACTGCTCCACCTGCTAATTTCTCCTCGAACCCTCAACCTCAGTCAATTCCCAGCCAACCTTCAAATAGTTTTCAATCTTCTTCACCATCTAACATGGCTCAACAGCCTCCGACATTACCCCAAAATCCCCCTGGTATTCCTTCGAACTTGGACGATTTTCAACCTCCGCCAACTACTCCTCATGGTCCACAGCCTCCTCCCACGTTTCCTCCTCCCTTGGAGGAGTATGTCCGTCAAATGTTCCACAATACGTTCCAGACTTTTCTTAATTCACAGACATCTTCACGCACACCTGCATCTCAGCGATACGTCTTCACCGTGCCCAAAGAGGGTAGTCGTCTCTATCATAGCAATCTCAAGAAGGCTGCCCTCAACTCTCTTGACCTGGCGCATAAACAGAAATGGAAAGTAAGGCTTCATACCAGTCGGATTTCTCTAGACGACGAACTCATGGAAACCATTAGAGCCTCATCCAAAGCTGTTTTCTCGATGCAACTGCCCAGAAACGCGTTAATGACTTCCTTGGATACATGCCAATCAGTGACGCGACTGCAGAGGCTTTTGGAAATGGTGAGCGACCAGGTCCACAAGGTGATGATTTACATCGTTTCTATTTTGGAAATGGGTGGCGACTACATCCATGGAATGATGCAGTTGTTACCAACATTGCTATCAAAGTACTAGGAGACTCAGCGGTGGACACACTGCCTTCATTGACTGCCGAGGAGGTGCAAGCGGCCGTCTGGGACCTGGCTAGGCAAGCTCAAGTTTCCTGGAAGGGAAACAAGCCGCGTCCAGTAATAGACACAAATGGAGAAGAACGTATGGAGGATGAGAGTGAGGCTGAAGTCCGTAATCTGGAACAGACTCTACACCGGAAGCAAAGGACAAGGATCAATGCCCGTAAATCAGATGTGAGTTAATCGACCATACTTGTCTCGTCGAGAATACTTGTATTGATTTTCGGTCCGTCGCATGCAGAAATATAAGACCCGAAAACGAGGGATTGCAGAGTTACTCGATGCTACCTCAGAAGATCGTGTCGCGCATCGGAAATGGAGAATGGTGCAGGAAATTAATGACGCTCTCGGAAATGAAGGACAGTCATCCGAAGAGAGTGACAGAGAGCCTTCCAGACGCCTGCCAAATCATGCGTTTCCCCTCAGAGTAACTCGACCACACTATCGACATCCAATCGCCGGAGAGTTGTTGAACGACCTCGACAACTCGGTCGACAAGCTACGTGGAACTTCTGACCATCGTCATGTCCAACATCGTCTCCGAAGAAGAACAAGTGATCTCAGCATGAATAGCGTCAACAAGGGCTTACCAAAAGCTCTCTATGATCCTCTCTACCTCCGCTCTCTCACTCCACTCAAGCGGAAGCAACTCAGGCCTAGTGATACAGCAATCCCGCGCTTCTCAGCGTATGTCAGCCAAGTTGAATCGGAGAGGATGCATATTTGAATTTTGGTAGACTGCCGTATCTAAGATTGCTGGTCACCTGCGCGCGCGCGGTATCTCTACCATCATACCCCCGTGGGACGCGTACTGGAGACGCGCAATGGACGTATGGGGCGCACAGCGTGAGGCTGAGGACGTGCCTGCGACTATTCGGCCACACCGAAAATCCACCTTTCAGTCCCACTTTCGTCCATGTCATAATGCTGACTGAAATTATTCATTTCAGACGCCAACTCAGCCAGGCTGAAAGAGTAGCTTTCGTCTTGCTTTTTGTCTTACTCAAAATATATATATTCACACTAGTCAAAATACACTTTGAAATTAGGTCATTATGTACATGAATTGTCCAGACTGAAAGTAATACATTCAATATACATTCATTGTCTACTGAAATCAGGGTTGATATTGGTCCTTTCGGTCTAGTTTTCAAACTGCTTTATATGGGGCGTTTCGGTCTAGTTTTCGGTCGAGTTGAAACTCGGATTGAACCCTATAAATTCAGGCAACATTTCCGTTGTGAGGATATTTGTTACTTTCCGGCGTGTTGGATTGAGTCATAAGCTGAGACTAGCGGAATGTAGGGAATCAGTTGCAACCGGCAAGCTCGTAGCTAGTAAAACGGTCATTGGGGTACCTTCTGTAAATAGGAGGTACTTGCAGATATTTTTACTATTCAATGGTGAAGATCGCCGAAAGCAGGTTAATAAGTGTCTGGCAGTTAGAATTTTAGAGAGCCTCGGGCGGCTTCGGGCAGCTGGACAGTGCGGTATCTCATTGATATGAAAGATTGGAAAATTTTCGTGCTTCGTAAAAATGAGATCTATCTAGATGCAGCAGTATTAGCTGGAAAAGGCGGGATAAGACTCAGGAAACTGTCAACTTTCCCTGAACCACATATCGCACTTGATGCGTTAAATTGCAAGTTGAAAGTCAATATGCCTTGACATAACCCAGATGCCGAGGGGCGGGAAGAAGTTGATGAAGATTCTCAAGTCCAAGATAGAGCATGACGGGAGGATTCAACCAAAATAGCTACCCTATCATAGTGCGCACTGTATTTGGAACAGAAGTCGATGTTAGCACGATGTCGCCTCGCCAAAAATTGCGCACAAGCATCGGAGTTTTTGGGCTATGCAATTTACCGGCGGCAAGGTTATCGGATCGGTTATTTGCCTTCAGCGGGCGCTAATTTGGATCTGCCGTCCGGTTTAAGTTCAACCTGCTTTCAACATTTACCTTCTGTCTGTGGAATGGCAGATACTCCGTTCAAAGCTGTGATCTTTGATGTAAGCCTGGGTTTGGATGCTGGCGCTCAAGACTCCGCACTCAATATGATTTTGCTTGATTCAACAAGATTGGAGGAGTGGTGGTACGGAGCCCCTTCATTGCTATTGCAAGGTATGAGCGGGAGCATCGAATACCAGATAATTATCTCAATTGCTTAATGCGTGTATCTCTCGATCTGTGTTCATACAGTCTTCTAATATGATATACTTCTAGCGTCGCTCGAGGATCACAAGGTGCATGGCAAAAGTTCGAACGCGGAGAACTCCAACTGTTCCCTTTTTACAAGGAGTTTAGCAAGGATCTTTCTGACACATTAAATGGAAACATGTGGTACCGAGAATATTGCCAACGCAAAAACATCAGTGCGTTCAGAACTTGAGCTTTGTATAGCAATATCTTCTAATGTACACAACTTTATTCAGCATGTCCAGAATTACCAGATTCCTTGAACGTAGACGGCCGTCAAGTAAGCTTCATTTAAAATACTTTACAATCATCTGATGCGGGAATACACGAAGTTGTTCGGAATGATGATGCGCGAGTCGACGCAGTATGATCGCCATATCTTGGAGGCAATCCGCCGAATTCGATGTCAGTGGTCATATACCGACATAAACCTTACGGCGGAGCAACCATTAACGAGTTGAAATTCAACAGCGGCGGGCCAGCACAAAATCATAGCTCTGACCAATAACTTTTCACGAGCTTCTGATACTCCAATTCCTCCTTCAGAGTTGGACTTTCTAGGTTGGAAAGATGGTGCCACTCCAGATAGACTGAAGGCATTGTTCGACGATTTTTGCGATAGTAGTACTCTAGGCGCACGGTTAGTACTAGTGCTCGACTCGGAGCTCAAACGATTCATCAAAATGAGTAGAAAACCAGAACCTCGCTTTTACCTGCTCGCATGTGAGCGAAACGGTTTTCAGCCAAGAGAAGCAATATTCTTGGATGACATAGGGCTGTAAGATCTTTGTGTGTCCTCTTGAACGCATACAACTGAGACTTCGTTTGACAGAAACCTCAAAGCAGCTAGAGGTTTGGGGATGGAAACAATTCGTGAGGTCTAGCTGGCTTTCAAAATGACGGATAGCTGATAGAGGTGTATAGATGTTCCTATTGGGGGCACACTGAATGCGGTGAAAATACTTGAGAAAAAGCTTGGTCTTGACCTCACAGGGTCACCCAAATTGTAGATAACCTATCACTCTTAGAGTCCTTAGCATCAAGAGCAGCAAAAATTGAATTTTTGCGCAGTCCTGTTACGATCTAGAATACAGGATTTGTGTGACATGAAGAACCTAATGGATGCTGCACTTGGAGGTTTCAGAAGGGTTTGTCGGAAGCGGGGGTATTGTCTGTGTAGTAGCCCTTAATCTAGCAAAGGAGATTGGAACTCTTGTATGATAAGGAATGTAGAAATGTTGACGCACTCCAGGGATCTTGGAAAGCAGTTCACGTCGAACTAGAGGCGTCACCGACAAGAACTGATACACCGCTCATGGATGAGGACACAGTAAGCACGACAAAGCGTCTCAGCGCACCAAAAGAGCGCCAGCACCAGCACCAACACCCCAAGTAGCCAAACTTGGGGTCCAATTTCTGAAAATCTACCCAAGAATGAATATTCAACTGAGATGAATGAAACATAAAAAGATGCGCACGAAAGAGTAATATTGCAGCGGACTTCTCTGTTCGTACATCACGCGAGACATTTTGATTATCTATCAAGCAAAAGTTGAGGAGAGAAATCTGAACAAGCTCGAGAAGTAAATTTGGAAGCGACGCCGAAAGCGAGCGAGCAAAATCCGGAACCGCGCACGTGTCAACAACTTGTGATTTTTATATTCATATCCTACCCGTCCTTTAACAAGCATTCAGTCGAAGGGAAATCTACGCTCAGTCAAACGGAAATCAACGTGAAATCCTAACACAGAAGGCCTAGCAAGATGGCTAATCCTCGACAACGGCGAAAAGCTCGCTCTTCTTCTCATAGAGCGATTTCCCACTCAAAACATGCCAAACGGAACCTCAAGAAGATGCCCTGTGTGTAACTTCCAGAATTCGGCTGCCTCTCAGATACTCTTTTCGCTAACTGTGCTTACTGTAGCTATACGCGCTCCAAAAGTGCTTCAGCAAGCTTGGGATAATCAGAAAACTGTACGCCAAAAGTAAGCGAGGTTCAGGATCCGGTCTCAATCCATTTGCATTGCTGGCTTGCCTGCTGTTCACTTAGGTTCAACTAGATCATCAGCAGTGTCAATGTCTTGCATTCGCTTGTACCATCATGCACTGCCCTTATCTTTTCCTTTCGAAATTTTACGAAACAATCATCCTAGACTTTTTCTCTTTCTGATCCTCTATACATCGGACGGTTGACACTGACGGCTTTCCTCTCTTCTAGCTATGCTGCTCTTGGGCTTGTTCACGATTTGAATCCTTCCGAATCAGGTGGCGCTGAAGTTATCGAAATGGACAAACGCACTACTTCTGGCAGCGCTCCCGAATCCTTTATTGATTCGACGGGTCCATCGACGTCTGCGAGTTCTTTCTCAGCGGATCCGGAAATGCCATTATCTCATACTCGCGCAGGCACTACCAATAGTGCAGCTTCAAAATCCTCTATACCGAAGGGCCATGGAAGAATTATTCGGGACGCCGTAGGAAATGTTATGCGCATAGTACTCCCCGAAGAGGACGAAATAGAAGCTCTTCCTGCTGACGGGGACATAGATATGGAGCAATTAGAGCCTCAGCTGGACGAAACTGTACGCAAGACGTGGATTTCTGATCTGGGCGGTCTCAAAACACGTTTATTAACCGAGAAAAACACAACTGTCGTGAAAGGTATGTGGCATCTACTTGCTTGGGGCACCTTTTTTGTGGGTCGCTTTTCCTGTCCAATTTCTTTTCACTGGTGGTTACGTCAAGCTTTGTGATCCCTTATCCTTCTCGGAAGTCATCGCTTGCGATCTTCAGGGGTTGTTACTTTCTGAGAGTTTTCGTCTTGATTTGTTCTTGGGATGATAATTTTACATGGGCTTTCTCCATCCGTCGATTCGATCCCCCCGTTGTTTGTGGCTATCGCTCCTAAGCGTAAAAATCGGCATGTAAGAGGCTACTATATGCTTAGGGAGCGGAGTTAGTCTTCATGAATGATCTGCCGTGTATGCAATTTGGGCTGGAACTACTGGTTCGTAGCGCTTTTGTAATGAACAAAGGCAAGAGTACTCCTCTCCGTTTAGCTCGCTCTCTCGGCCCGTGCTATCTGCAAGGTTTTTGTATTGGACTTATGGCTAGAGGGTCACCCTATTTTCTCTACGAGACAACTCCCGCTCAATGCAACAGGATCAGATCTTTATCTGGGGGTACCCGTTCCGGTTAAGCACTCTGATATGCTTGCTAGTGCGGATGGAAATTGCTTGTATGACGGGAGTCCCGATGGTCAAAAAACGTTTTCTGATGATATCTCTCGTTCGCCTTATCCGCGCGCGCACGTATAACGTCCTTCTTTTTTGTACCTCTGAAGCATATTGGCCACGTATCCGACGAGCTCCACGCTGTCCCGCCCATCTACCTTTCTTCCTCGTTCCTTGACCTAACTTGATCTGTCTTGGTGTCTTTTTGCACAACCGTCATGGACTTTACTATTTGGTCTCCTGACTGGTAGGTGAACCTTCAGTCAAGAAGAGTCGACGGGCCTGACGTGCGTGGGCGCAATGAGCTGAATCTAGATGGCCGTGGGCCCATGGAAATGCTGCTCGCTGTCCGTATTCTCCTGCTTTGGCGCATCTCAAAGTCCTTCTTTTGTGCGCTGCAGTCTCTTTGGACGTCCTTAATGCTCCTTAATGGCTCTGAAAATGCATGATGTCCTATCTATTCCCTTTTTTGAGTGTTCCTCATGACCTCTTATACTTCTCTTTTGATCCAAATTACCTCTCTTGCGACGTATTTCTGGCAGGAATTATCTCTTTCTGGGAACGTTCTGGACAGGGAAGTTGGAAGAGTGGATGTCTGGTCTACTTCTTTCATTATAATCCTCCGGATTCGCCACGGAGAACGTTACCGTTTGGATTTTGTCTGCCTTTGTATACATCTGTATACTTCGATGGGCTGTTAATCATGTTGATCAGTTCCTGTCCTTCTCTTTTCCTTTTCCGTCTATTGCCCTCGGGACTTCACAGCCCTTCTTCGGTCAAAGCTTTCGCGCGGTTCATACGGGGTTCTTTGTGATTCCTCGTCCATCGACGTGATTTTATGCTTTGTTCCTCATCGGCTAATCACTTCGTCGTGCCGGACTCCTACTTGTGCCCGTTGCTGGAGCTGGCCACCGTGAATCCTAGGATCCATCCACGGAAGCTAACTATCACCGTTTTCATGACTCGTTTTGTTCCCGGCTTCATATTTGCTTCTCTTTCCGATTTCACTTCCCCGTTCTTTCTTTTTTCCTTTATCTGTCTCATAACATTCATGCTAACAAGTATTTACCCACAGAACTGGAAATTCTATCGACTTTAGCACCAATTAATGAGTTGGCTCGATGTACAACGCTCTCTGCCTCTCTAACGGGTGTAGGGTCCCGGTATACCTCTGATCGGGAGCGCTCGTACCTTCAGCGGTTGATAGACAAACACAAAGGAGACGTAGAGGCAATGGCAAGAGACAGAAAGCTCAACACTGCACAGAGGAGCGTCGGAGAGTTAACGCGCGCTCTTAAGAGAGCAGGGATGCTAGCGCTGCCGTAGATATACTTAACAGTATGTATCCATATCAGCGCTGTGAAAAATGATACTTTTTTTTATTCGGGATTCGATTTGATCTCCAATTCTCTTCAATTCCAATTTTTCGCCCTACAAGAACAGTCTTTGCTCATTACTTCAGCATAAAGCTGAAATTCAAATTCAAAAAGTACTTTGGTGTTTTTCTTTTTGAATGCGGACAAGAATACTCGCTAAAACTTTGCTCTCCTACAGTATTTCTATGCTTGATGCAGGGAGTACATAACCTAGCATACGTGAGTTCCGCTGTACCGGAGCAATTTACCTATTTTGATTTGCATGACGGTGGCCAGAGGACGCGTCCTGTTAGCGAATCCTAAATTTCTGATGATGTTTCCCTGGAACCCTGCTATTGGACGTGATAATGAGACCATGACTTATGCATATGCACTTGTATACATACTTACTAGTGTCGTATGTACATCCTGGATGAAAGGTCTGATCGGATTGTACGAGCTTGTTCTGCACGTACTGCAACTAAAGAACATCCTTTTTTAACATGAATCCGTCCTGAAGACTCAGACTCGCACGGGCTGGTCGGAGGCACTTACTGCCAGGAAAGGCGGCTACAATGAATTTTTCCTATTTTCCAATGGTAAGCTTTTCCTCATTAGCTTCGTAAAGTGCGATGCCTGCTCAAGCTCAAGAGGGTAGGGTACATTCTCATGCACGGAGCATTAGTCTTGAGTCTTGGTTACTGATTACCGTGGTTGCGACCAGTATTTGGATTTTATTATGCATGCAATGATGCACATGTGCCAGACGGAAGCACACGATGTATAAAGAGCTAACCCCTGCTCCGTCGCGTTCGCAAATTCGGAGAAGTTTCCTAGAAAACTTGGAAAACTAATAACAGATGTCGGAGTTATTCAATACTGAGAGGGGCATGTACATTTCATGACTTGGTTCTGCGCATGTCTGCTTAGAATTGGCCCGGTTGTCGGTCTTGAGATTCTAGCGTGAAGAATGCTGCGTGTGGTGCGCAGTGTGGTAGTACTGGAGTATTTCAAGCAATACTCAAGGAATTTTTGCTCTTCCGGACACGACATTGGAGGGGAAAGTACCGACTTACTAAGTCTTGCCGGTCAGAGAAGCTTTGACATCGAGGCGGCGTGTACACTGCAAGGATCAGGAAATGTTTGTATGCATTATGCATGCATCATTTTGTATGATGATGGGATAATTAAAATGGAGCTGAATTGAACTGGGGATTTTTAAATTAGGTTCAAGATCTTTCAGTATCATCTGTGCGGGATTGATGAAGCGTCACCACCTTGTCGGGAAACGCATGCCTCAAATGGATAGTGTTATAGTGGAGAACAGCTATGAATAATCGACATGGTCCCCAACAAGCAGTCTATTATAAAAAGTCCTGTCCGGCGGCGTAACAACGATGAAAGAAGGCAAAATGTTTGATCATTGTACTGTAATCAGCCTGGGAGGACTTATTTGGAAAAGCGGACTTTGCATTATTAGTGTTAGTATGTAGGGAGGGAGATAGAGATAGAGACGCGAGAAACAAAATAAATGGAATCTGAAAGCTGGCAGGATGTACTGGGGACAGTGGGTGACAGTGGGTGAAGGATTTGAAGAAATTTCTAAAGCGTGAGATAATTGTCCGAAGCAAATCGAGATTTGGATCTTTCGAAATTTCAACTTCCTCTTACTTCACTAAATCTCCGCTTTATTCGTATCTGTCGATATAAGATGCTTCAAGCAATAGTTCTTTGCGCACTCTACCTCATCTACTGCCATGTCGCCCAGAGCGCACTCAAATCCAGCAACGACCAGAAGTACTTCCCAGCCTTATTCTCGGCGTCCTTCTGGCCAACCTAAATCTTCACGCCAGCAATTTTCTGCTTGTGGGGCATGTAGAATGAGGAGGTAAATACTAGCTCGACTTTTATTCAACTTCCTTGAATTTACTTTCCACCAGAGTGCGTTGCGATCTCAAGGACATCTCTATACCAGTCACCGGCCCTCATCCTGCTTGTTCAAATTGCAAGGAACGTGGTCTAAAATGCGTGTATGTCGCGAAAGCTCATAAACCTTGCACACTTCTCTTACTCTCTCTCCAGTGATGAATTTGCAGACGTCAAGGCCGTCAAGCTTCTTCGCCGGGGCAGGCGTCTACAGCAAGTCGAGTATGTATGATGTTTTTACTTGTATCTACCAGTGTAAACGTAAACACGCCGTATAGAGCAATCTACGGGAAGGAAGGGAACCAGAATTCATCCAATCTTGGCATTCCCACTCGCATGCCCAGCACTATTCCTTCTTTGCAGCAGGAATTTTTCGAGTCTTCGTTCTGGCAATGGTTCTGCTTACAACGTATGTTTCTGCATATCCCTATAACTGGTATCAACGTTGAATCATTTGACCAGGTCCAATCCTTGATGCCGCCGAGTTCTCGGCGCGTTTCAGTGCGCATGAAAAGGGAACGCATTCTCTGGGCTACGAAGGTAGTCTTCTAACAATGGTACTCGTTGTCTGGGCCGCTTCGTTTGGCCTCGACGAACGTGGCATTCCTTTTGATGGATCAAAGAACTTTTCTTCTGGTCAAAGCAGCTCACACCCTTCGAGATTAAACTCCCGAAGGGGAAGTATGGACATGAGCACCGTTAGAACGAAGCTCGACGAACGTGACTCATCTGTGGTAGACGAAATAAGTATTCGTCGAGGAAGGAAGGAAAGATCCGAGGCTATGCTAAGAGAGGTCCTCGAGCTAGTTGATATCCACGCGGTCATGCGACGGCCCACCTGGGATGGCGTCAGACTTTTACTGCTTATCTTGCCTCTTCTCGAGGGTGAGGATCCTTCATAATTTCATTACCTCTATATTCCGTCCTTCTTTATCACAAGAGTCTTCCTATCCTGCCTCTTTGCGCACTTTCCGCGGATTTGGTTGTATTCGACTGGTCCATTTGTCCAAGTCCTCTCTCTTTCAGTAATCTAGCTGACCGCTGATTGCGCTTTATATCCCAGATGCACATCGTTTGGACAGATTGACAATGCATGAAGCAAGTCTCTCACAAGCTCATTCACTTTGCTCTCTCCTTTCTGGGCCGCCTTCATCGATACCTTCCTTTTCTTCGGGTTCTTCGGGTTCTTCCGACGAAGCCCTTGCACGCACACGGATATTCTGGTACGCCCATATGCAAGAAGGCTTAACTACTGGATTGAGGGGTGGCCGCTTCGTATTGTAAGTTTCCCTCCTGGTTTCTACGTCCCAATATTATTTATCATGCGTATACTCGTGTTTTCATTGAATGATTCATGGAACCTTCTTCCTTAGAAACGAGGACGATATGGACGTGTTTCAGAGCACCTTACCGCCGTTTCGGACAGCCCCTTTTCATGGCCTAAGTGAAGCCGGTTATGCATCAAATATCAGTCTACCTTCCCCAACCTCTCCCACCTTTCCACCTGGAGCATCACTGCATTCTCTCCGAGATGGCTCCCCATACTCAGGTACACATCCCTACCTCCAGGTGACGCATCTGTTTTCGATTCCTCTGCACTTAAGCTCCGTTTGCCGTAAGATTCATGCAATACTTACGGGAGCAAAAGCAGCCCATAGGGCAGAGGTAGGTGGTCGAATTGACGCTGAAGGAATGCGCGAGATCTGGGATGGTCTCGACAGGTGTTGGGAGGAATTTGAGGCTATACGGCGAGGTACTAGTGCCACTGCAGGTGGTTCTATGGATGTGGACATCCAAACTGAGAGGTTTGTCAGCTGCTGGCAGGTTAGCTCACTGTTAATTCGATCTTCTTCCGTATGATGAGCTCTGATTAATGCTCCGTTGCTTGTCACAGATATTCATTTTCGAGTGTCGTAAGTGTTGCGCCGCTCATCTAGTCCATGTGAGACTCATCTTGGTTTGGAATCTGATAGACAACGTGATTCGTGAATCCCTCAAGCAATATGGATCACCTCCCAGTACACCGGCTACACATTCCCCCGCTCGCTCTCCTCCACCGTTCGTGTCACCGCATCAACTTCACGACATCGCCTCCAGAAAATGTTTCCGTCTCCTTCCTTGCGTTCTGAGTATCATAAAGCATCACCTTACCCTCAGTTACGATATTGCCGATCCTACAGGCTTGTTTAAATGGGATACAGGGCTTGTCCGAGACGGGTGCTTTTTTGCGGCGTTCTTGTCTGCCAGCGTGGACAGTGAACAGCTCATTGACTATGCAACACATGAGCCTCCGGCATCCTACTTTAGGCGGATGCAATTCAAGCAGGAGACTTCTGAACGTTCCGGTAGTGGCTTTGGAAGCGGTGGCGGAGTGGACATTGTCCGTCCAGGACTTTTACCGATTCTCGATGCGGATGAGGGAACACGGATATGTCTCGCGGCAATCGCAGAAATGCGGTGGGCGTTTTCCAAATCCGAGGAGCGCCAAGAGGCGATTCGTATCATCTGGGAAGAAAACAAGCTAAAGAAACAGCGGCAGGACCAACAACATTTTGATGTAGTGGTCGGACATCACAGCATTCCATCGCTTCCTGGGCTGGAGGTCAGGTATCAGTCCCATCATCAAGGGATTTCATCATCTTACATGATGCATGCTCAGCAGAACGGCTTGTCTCCTTTGTCATTGACGTCGCCAACGCATAGCGCTCCCAACTCTGCACCTGTCACTGCTTGCACCACTGACGGTAGCGGAACCAACGGATGGCCATCGTATACACCCCCTGGAACCTCTTCTTCGAGTACCGGGACGCCGCTTAGTATACAAGGATCCCCAGTCTTTGCTACAAATATCACAAGTATCCCTAACTTCAAGAACGACGTCGATGAGAACTTCTATCATGTCGTCGGTGACATGGATCAATTCAGCTTCAATGCTCCTTCTGTCGATCCCACCTCAATGGTGACTGCATATCAGCGGAACCCTGCTCCGATTCATGTGTCAAACAATAACAGCAGTGTACATGGATCAGGTTATTTGGGTTTTGCTGCTACTGGGGGCGCATCGGCATGCTCCATTCCTGGACATACTGAATCTGATGGATGCCCCCCTCAGTTTGTAGAGGACGTTCATGGATTTTATCACTGATATCTATCCTGATTTTTTTGAACGCTCGCGATTTGAGTCACTCAATCGCTTGCCGTCGCAATCCCCCTTGGCATCCATTCTTTTTTTCTTGTGCTTGTTTTTCAACTCGGACTTATCATCCCTTGTAAATCATCTAGATCGATATGTTACCTGTATAGCTTGTCCATCTCTGAAGCAGAGTATGTGTAGATCGTACGATTAATTTTAGGCGTGTACGTTGTACGCTGGGGCATCAAATATGCTGTTCCCTTTGTTATAATTATCCATATCATTAGCACCTTCGTATGAACCTGACACATATGGATCATAAGATTTCTCAGCCGAGAAATCATTCTTGCTGTATCCTTTCTGAACTAAGACTAAGAAATTCACTATTCATCAACATGGCATATTTTCCATATAGAAGAGGACTAGGGGTGGCGCATCTGGCTATCTGTTGGCTTACGACTTTGCGTGGAAGTTGCTCGACTCAGAACTGTGGTACCGTTTTAACCGTGTCAGCGAGTTCAATGAGGACTTAAGAGGCCAATTGAGCCACTGGGCGTACATTCTCTCACCAAATCAGACTTCCGTCTAGGCCTATCAGTAAGCACAGCGCGGAGTTGAAGGACTTCATAGTAGGAATAATAAACCACAAAGAAAAAGTATGTGACTGTCGAATCCTCAGACTCTATATCATGTATAAGAACAATGCAACCCATATAAATTATCGTTTGGAAAACACGCTCTCCAGGTTTCGTTGCTTGAACATGACGACGGCATATTCTGATTCTGTTGTTGATTCTGGCAAGTGACAAGGGAGCAGCTGATGGAAGATTTGAGAACGAATAAATATCTACTTCACATTTTCTTAATTGGGGACAAGCAAAGTCCGCGAACTCCGCGGGGCAATGCCCATGGCCTTTCAAGGATGGTTTCCAATGTGTTCAGCATGTACTATGGTTGTTAGGGATAGGATATCAAATCAATTTGTTTACCAAGGTGCAGGACCACAGAATGCATGGATCACCTTAAATCAATCAATTAAAGGAAAAGAGACCTATCCCTAACAACCATAGTAGATATTTATAATCTTCCAGAATTTGACTAAAAGATCCTTGGGTACATCTCAGGTGTACTTAGTTTATTGTACAAATAACTTGAGTAGATCTATTTTTGGCATACTCCTGAGATGCATTTAAAGTGTCAGCAACTTGCTAGCTTACAAATGAGACTAGGTGTCACACAATAAGAATGATTAAAAGAGATGATATAGAGAGGAGGATAACTCCTAATACTAGTCTAGCTACTGAGGAGAATAGACAAGATCAGAGTTAAGGATTACTCTACAAAGTATCCCATCCTATATAGTATATACATATCCTAAGATGAATCCATGAGAACTTTCTCACACTGTAGCCACAAGGGTATACAGTAAGAGTTGTTCATATCCATAAGTATGGCTGTCCATATACAATGACTAAACAATATAAAGGAGCATGTGATTACTGGAGGTAAACGGCAATGATCTGTCAATGGTCTGACAGACATGAGAGAGTCACATCAGTAATCAACAATAATGACAACAATGCAAGAGCAGTAAGGCTGTCATGCATATATAAAAGAAAAGGGAAAGTGTTAAGACCCTGCCAGTGAGGTTCCATAGGGTCTTAGGGGAAAGGTAATGGAAATGAAGTTAATTGATTAGTTCCAAGATTGTATGAAGGTTGATCAGTCAATCAAAGTAATGAATGAATGTAAGAATGAACAAGAACCTTGACACTACTATCAGTAGTGTCCCTGCTATACTACATGGTTCAGGAAACATTCAGGAGAGAGAGTATAGAGAGTATAAAGATGTCCAGAGATTGACCAATTAGTGCGGGCAATGAGGAAAGAGATAGAGAGATCTGGACAGTGTTCAGCAACAATATAAGTTGATATTTAAACTGGAGAACTACCTACAAAGTGCTACAGCTTATATACTAGTGAACCTGATTGTTAAAACACAAACAATAAGTGTTCTAAATGAAACTATAGCTATTGTGAGTTGTTCCTGCTAATACAGTAAAAAGATAATAAGGTGAGAATAAGAAGTACCTGCATTCAATCAATTAAATATCTTGTATGATCCAAAGCTGAATTGAAAGAAGATGAAATGTTCTAAGTAAGTTCTGGGCTTCAGAAACCTTGTCTGGAGGTCCAGAGGCATACCTGTAACAGAAAGATAAAAGAAAAGTATAATAAGATAGATGTGTGTATAAGCACCTACTGTGCTAATATACTTGAAGGGGAATGAGCATCTAATGTGCTAAAGCGGAAAGAATAAAAAAGAAAAAGATTTATTCATAACACAAAGCATGTTATATTCATGCAAAACTAAGTCCTTATGAAGCTTTGTGATTATTCTCCCTCCTTTTCAATATCTTACTTATACTTTATATTCCTTCTTCCTTCACAAAGATTTCTTCATTGTCTAAGGAGCTTTTATGTAAGTGTCCTAGTGCTTACACACAGCTTCCTGGCACTTGCTACTATATATAGTCAGACATTACACTTACCTTCTTCCTTCTCTTTTTCTCTCTCCCACTCTCTCTCATCAGTTACTCTGTATCATACAATTACCCACTACATTCCAGAATATAGCTTGTCCCTATCATTCTGCTTGATCATGAGGTTGTTGTCCATACAATGTTTTACACTTTTTTTTTGATATTTACCCTGGCTATACTTGTTGAATTGTTTGGAGTCAAACATCTCGTTTTCCTTGTCCATTTTTTTTGCATACTATATAATTTCTCCCTTTCTGCGCCATCCATTAGTTTTTAGATGCATATATTGAAATATTTCCATGCATCTCACCACCTCGTTTGCTCCTCATTCAAAAATTGTGTTTACCCTCGTCCTTGTCCCTTGAACGATGAACATTCTCCTTGTCTCACCTTTCCAGGGCACTTGTTCTCTGTTCCTTGTCTGTTGAACTTATTGTTCTTCCTCTTTGTCTGTTGAACTTAGCATTCTTCCTCATTGTTCCTTGTTTGTCTTGACCTTGTTTCCTCAGCACTCTTGTCCAGATTGCTGACTATACATTGCATTTACAGTTTTATGACCAAAAAACCTGTGTCATCAAAGCCAAAGCTGCTGTCAACCTTGAAATCATTCTTGAGATCCTCACCTTTGTCCTATGCTGATCATTCTCAGTGAGCTAAATGCCAAAGTGTTGCTCTGTCAGTTATCATTCCTGTCAATAACTCTACCTCAGCCCATAATAACAAGCTTGAGGCAATATTGGAATCAAAACTAGAATCTTCTGTTTTAATAACATCACCTGATCCTCTTGTTGAAGTTTTGCTCTTGACTCGTAATTCCCCCACATCCACAACATCCTCTCGCTCTTCCTCAGTATCTTGCAATTCTGATATGTCACCCAACATTAGTGGTAGTGGTTTTGTGGATATGGGTATGACCAAAACTGGTTGTCAACTACTTGTATCCTCACTGTCTCTGGATGCACTTGAGGAGCTTTGAGAGTATGCACTCCTGAACTTCAATGATTGCAACATTACCAACGAAGGTATTAAGAAGAAAGAATTCCTGCACTGCTTCTTGAAATGGAATAACCTCCGTGATTCCTTGTGTGAAATCTCAGCTACCTTGCTGAGTAAGGAGTGGATAGTCCGTGACCTTTCATCTCCTGATCCAGACAATTTCTCCTCTTGTCCATATTTCAATGTGATCTGTGATAAAATCCTGGAAAATGATTGGGCTTGTCTTTATGCACAAAAGTGCAATAAATATGTCATGATCTCTCACCCTACCTGTTAAGGTTGTGCAGTCGTAAAGGATGAGGTCAATTGTCCAACACTCTGGTGCGATGTGCGAAGCTCCGAAGTGTGGGAACTATGGTGATTGCACAAGGGAAGGCTACACAGTCCTTTGGAAGTAAGGGACTTCAGCGAAGTGATGCAGGCAGGGAGAAATTGGTGGAAAAAGCTGGACTGTTAAGATTGTGCAAGACCCTTGGGCGAAATATTGAACAGACAAATCCCAAAGCGTCCTGACAACCTCTGAGCGAGATTGGACTTCGGTGAAGCTATTAGCAACACCTCTATACACCGTGCTGTCCGACAAAGTAACGAGCGAAGTTCGTTAACGAAGCGAATAAAAGAAGAGTAGTTGACTTTAGAAGGGGGCGTTCGGAGTCAATCTAAGTCGATTTCAAAACTAAAGTCTACCATACTTGATGCTACCTATTTATACTAATTCGCTATCTCGTATGTCAGACGTGTAGATAAGAAATGACAATAGGAATAAAAAAGACAATAGAATAAAAGGGGATGTAAAAGACAATAAGAGAAACGAAACAAAGGATAGAACATATTGAACAAGTGATCAAATGAACAAGTGAACATATCAGTAGTGCGACGCGAAGTCAGCGAAGGGAGCGAAGAATGAGAGAGTGAAGTATTAAGTGGTGAAGAGAGTAGGGGCGAAGTCACGAAGAGAGAACTTAGCGATGTAGTAGCAATGACCAATGCATATATTGCGGAACCATTATCGCATGAATATAACATGGACAAGGCATACCAAGATATGGGTTATCAACAATTAAAAGCAGATCAGTGTGTTAGGTCGAGGAAATCAGGGACAGGGGAGACAATCACCTGATACAGTAACAGTGGTTGTTAATCGCTGAAGACAGTACCCATCCTTTGTTAATCACGTTAATCACTGTGTATTAATCACCATATTTAATGAGGCCCTGTGATAATGAAGATTAACATTAATATTATCTGTTTAATTATTGGACAATTGCTGTGATTAACTTCGATTTAATCAGAGTTACATATGTACAGTATGTTGGTAACGTTAATCAATGTGCAATTAATCGTGGATGATTAAGAACTGTAATATTAAACAGCGCCATTAAACACGAGATACTCCAGGCAGTTAAACAGCGCACAAAATGTCCTAAGATGTGATTATTTCATACCACTCCCTGATTGATGTTCATAGATTAATCAATTACTCACCAATCGACTGTTAAGTGCCTAATTTTCGCTTTAAGGGTAGATGAGTCTGAACTGTGGTCCTCCTCTCCCACCACTGCTTCTCGACAGTCTGCGAAACCGTCTACATGAAGTGTTGGATCCCTGAATGCTGGACGATCCTTCCATCTATTTGAAGCATTGGGACACTGTGAATAGAAGCAAATTATTGCACTTACCGATCAAACGCGAAATGTTTCTCCTCCTGAGCACGCCAGGCCATGATTCACCTGTCTAACTGCTCACCTAGGGGGGTATTAACTAGAAATCTGATGCCACAGCGTTTGTACTTCAACCCAGCATCTGCCCGAAGTGCTTCAAACATGTTAGAATGTTCCTTTGCATACACAACATGGCCTGGAGTTGAGGAAAAGTTCTTAGCAAGAATCACCCAGTCGTCCCATTGTTTTGTAAATGAGCCAATCAAGAAGACAAAGTCAGCATGCTTTTGTTCAAGCTCCTCCTGCCAGGTCTCGTAGTCGGCCTCCGTGCAGAAGAACTGCACATGATTACCTTGCAGTGTTTTCATCAACAAGCACAACCTAGCGGTATCACAACACTTACTGATCTCTTCCCATTCTCGTATTTCGTCTTCATTCATGTTGGATAAACAACCTGCAGCCCAAATCCAGCCATCAGTGGAAACGCCAACAGGATCTTCTTCTGCCTCTTCCATTGTGTAAGTGCTGGGGTGATGAGAAGGCTGAGGGGGTTCCTGTGGAGTATGCACAACTTTCAATTGTTTTGCTAGAATCAAAGTTAACAAGCCAATACCAGCCAAGCAAATGTGGTACTTACCTTGACGCAATGCCATCCTTGTACCTGAACAGATAAGAAAGAAATAAGATCCCTTCAAAGAGAGATACATGAATGGAACATACCAAAAAAAGATTCGCCCTCAAGCTCCAGCATTGGATCTTCAGTACCATAATGATCATCGTCTGGCTTAGACGTTCCGAAGATGAGTAGCCCGGCGTTATCAGCCTGAACTGAGCTATGGCCTGCACTGGTCATTCCCCACAGGTTTCCTTCCAAGACACGACCATCTCCTGGTGTTCTCCGTTGTTCTGTAGATTTGCAAAAAGTGTCCTTTGCGCTAAGAACAGGCCACTTATCACAATCAAGGCTGTCCAGTCCTTTGAGCACTTTGCGATATCTTGCATAATCAGCGATTAGGTTGTCTCGGCATTTGATAATTCCACGGATTTGTTTCAAGGAGCGTGTATTCTGCTCTTCGCCACGAGCATGCTTGATTTTTCAATCATAAGCCCCAGTCAGAGTTTTCACCACCATCTGAAGAGTATTGATTATCTCTCCGAGTGCCACTTCAACCATCTGAACCTGCTTCGTAGCCAGACTGAGTAGCCATAGGGAGGTGCACTCTGCAAGTGTAAAATCTGATGGTAGCAAAAGTGATACAAGTTCGGGTGGGTGTTGTTCGGGAGAAGAGAAGTGGGAGGAGATTGTACGCATGTAGCGCTTCTGTAATTTGCGCCATTTGTCAATCCTGGACGAAAGCTTTTCCCGCTGGGCTTCTACTGACTTTGGGACTTTGGAGCTCAAGGCTTGCACGACTGAGCGGAGCCTTGACCTAGATTCAAGTCATAAGCATGAGATTATTATAACTTGAATGAGAACATACTGAATTCAAGAAATTTCCAAGCCTTCCATGAGCCAGCTACCTACCGCGCCGAGCAATTCATTACCAGATGGGACAGTTATAACATCCTTAGATGCCATCATGCTGTCTACGAGGGCCTTCAAAGTGGGTGCTGCATCATCAATCAGACCTCAGCAAAATATGAAAGACTTGCTGCTCACCTTTCTCATCATTATGTGAATATACACTAATTACCTTGCATTTGCTCTGAGGATCCACACAAGGGGAACGATTCAAAGCTGTCCACACTTCAACTTTGCGCCTGTACAACTGACAAAGGCCGACAAAGTGATCCCGCTTTCGAACATATTGAACCTTGGCATCGTCGATTTCTTTCAACAACTGACGTGCTAAGGAAAGCAGATATGAGATTCAACCATAAAAGAGTAACCCTACAGAGAGTGCACCTGCACCCACTACTTTTTGCTGGTTCCAGTCACTGTACTGATCAATCAAGGTATCAATACGGTGACCAGGGCTCATTTGCTGCACCGATGGTCCCAAGGCATTGAGGTTAGCCCATGGCTTTTCCACTGACTCACCGTGAAAGTGTCCCGTGAAAGGTTTATACAAGTAGCTGTAGAGATACTCACAACCAACAACATGATTACGAACATGACATGCAGAGATGGTCCATCGCATTTTCTCAACATCTTTGGCATGATTGGGGTGGTATTTGCGCCAGCGGTCAACAATGTGAACACATAAGCTGCACATATTGTCATATGAGCCAATCCGATTGGGCTCCTTGCCATCATTGAAAGGCCGTGATGCGACAGCCAGTTCCAGAGCCAGATCAACTGAAGCATGGCTATGCAATAATTAACTCTCAGTCAACCAGACAAAATTAGCTTAACTTACTTTTCACCACGAACTAAATCCACGCTTGACCAGATAAAACCGTGGTTGCACTGACAAGTAACTACACTGGTAACACCCATATTCTTGAACTTTGCCCGATTTGCAGAATTGACCACCTTGAGATGATTGCAAATCACTTTCTGGAAGTTTGAGTCGTAATTTAGTGCAGGCAAATTGTATGTGAGCAGAAGTGAACCTACATCCTTCTGAATTTGAGGGACTGTTGCCAGATAGTGCTTGAAGCTGCTTTCCTCTGCCATATATGCTCTTCCTGCAAAAAGGGAGACATTGTTAGAATCATTCTTCTTTCCATAATTGATGAGCTTCATGTTTCCATCAAGGCAAAAATGCTGGGAATAGAGATGGCTATGATGCAAATCATTAATATAGAAGTGTTTCGGGATGGAGACGTTAACAAACTGGAGTGCTGGGGGCTGTTGCAACCACTGCAGAGGTACATTGACACCTGCTTCAGGACAGATTGGGCAAAGAACTTGCACAGTGTCCTTGGGTCTACTTGGGTTCAAGATGTTCATGCCACCAAGGTAAGCCTTTCCGGAGCATTTCTCAGCCTTCAGAAGCGTCCATATACGAGCCACGAACATAAATTGCTTGATAGGGTCCTGAGCGAATAGTTAGTAACAGTACATCAGATAAAACTGGAAAACTTACAGGCACATTGCCGGTAAAGACATTGTCTGACAAACGGCGAAGCTTTCGAACAAAATCATAAGCGGACGTTTTTCCTTGAAGTGTCGAGATGTGTCAATCATTCAATACATCAAAGGAAAATGCGCTTTGAGGGTCGGTGCACGTTGCCGGGAAGAGATTAGCATCAAATAGCTGCTGCCACTTGCTGACCCACGATGCACATCCACAAAAAGCAACTCGTGTTGCATGTACCCCGTTGATGCGTACTAGTGTCATTAAGAGAGGGTTTGAGGAGTTTGGGCAGTCACTTCCCTCGTGGCCAAGTGGTATTGCAAACGTCTTGTTATTCAGAATGGTTGAGATGTCATGGCAAACAAAGAAACCTTGTTTACTGTCCCACACTTGTGCCCAATGAGAGGTTGTGTGCCAGTGTGCTTCAACCCAGCAACTCCAACAGAAGGGAACGGAGTGCTCACAGCTCTCACAACAAACTTCACGAGGAGCACTACCACAACAGCAAGGAGTCCCTATACGGCTGTCAGCCTCCTTCATTAACAGCAGCTTGAGAACATCATCGAAGATGACACTGTATTCTTCAAGTAACTTGGCTCGCTTTTGAGACTTAATCAGATGATGAAATTGCTTATTCAATGAGATATACACACCTGTGTCTTCACTTCTTCTTTCAGTTGCAAGGGCGTTTCCATCTCAGGAGGAATTTCAGTAGAGTTGACTGCAGGAGGCATTTTAGATTGGAATGAAGCAGTAGGCGGTTCTGCAATAACCGCTGGCATTCTCTGTGGTGAATATGAAGTTGTTGAGTGGGATTGTGATCCATTGACAACAGTAAATACATGCCGTCGCTCGGAAGAGCTGTGAACAACAGAGGTATTCTGATCGAGTTCTTGAGATGAGATTTTGCGGAATTTCCGCGCTGGCATTGTCTGGGGAAGTGGGGGGAGTTAGTTGGTTATGAAAGGCGAGCAGATCATTAAGACGACACCTTGATGCGTTGAGGGTGCAGTACTTGTTAGTTAACCGGAGTATCCGTCCAGTCTCTAATCTGAGTGTATCAGGCCCAACGCCGCGATACTGAGTGGTCAGGACAACGCCCAAGCCCCGAACTGTGTTGAGAGAGAGAGAGCAATTGGCGTACACCGAGATGGGAGAGATAGAAAAAGCTATGGGACCAGTAAACCAGAGTAACCGTCCAGTTTATGAGTGTATCAGGGCCAACGCCGCGATACTAAGTGGTCAGGACAATGCCCAAGCCACGAACCGTGTTGAGTAGAAGTGAGAGTAGAAAATAAACAAGTGTTAGCCAAAATCACGAGTGATTAATCACTCATGATTACGATGGCAATAATCATTATGAGTGATTACAATAGCCATTGTCACGAGTGATTACAATAGCGATAATCTCAAGTGATTACGATAGTGATAATCAGGTCATAATTATAATTTGAGACTGTGAGATTTGTTTGTGTTGGCATCCCCGACTATTTTTTTTTGCTACGTTCAATAGACGCCCACGTCCCTTTCCTTCCACGTTCAATAACTCACCCACTCGTACTCGTACTCCCCGAACTTGTGTAGGCAAGTTGGTCGCTGTACCGCTTGGTGTATCAGGCTGTCTTGTACTGCCTGTATATACACTGATAGATTATATTGGTGTACCAGCTCACTTGGACAATGTTCCCAACATCCCGACTACCAAAATGGCCTCAACTGAAGCTGAATACATTCCACTCACATACGAGAATGCCCGGCATTACCCCCAAATCTTAACGCGCTTGGCACAACCAGGTGAAGGTGTGTGCTCTCCCCAAGTCAACTTACATTTATGGTATTAATCTTGCTTCCTCAGCTCTAATGTCCTTGGATGGCCACGTTGGTAACATCCTTCCCGGTAATATCATTGTCACTTCTCCCAACTCCAACTTCCTTTTCTTGCCGATGCTTCAGCCAAACAAACGATGAGTCCGACTTCGAAAAGATAACCACTTTGGTCAACATGATCCTCTTTTCTTTCCCCAGCCTTTTGTACCCTCACAAGCTCATCTCGCTCTGATACATGCCCCTTCCACTGATACAAGTCATAAATGGGCTCTTGCGTGGAAACTCCCAACGGAATCTGATTTCGAGCCCGTAGATGTAGATTGTATAGCAAAGGGCTTGGGCTTACTTATGAATACGTTGTATTCTGATCTCACTGCCCTAGCTGACATAGTCCGTGGTCATTTAGCCTCTTGCAAGGAATATACTCGTGATGACCCAGATGTGTATTTGCTCTTTGCATCTCTACAGATACAATGCCTTCTTGATCAACTGAAGGTAGTTTCTCCCCTGAAAGACATTTTCCTGAGAGTGGCTGTTTTACAGCGTAACATTCTTGAACTCGACGCTCGGATCCGCTTCTTCGACCTGCTCTATTATTCAGGTGTACCAGTGTGGTATGTACGACATGTTGGTGACTCCCTAGTAACCCCTCTCGGATCTCAAGATGTCCGTATCGAGCAGGTGGTTCCATTCATTGTCGCAGAATTTGATCAGTCAATAACCTTACCTGGTGGAAAGAAAATACGAGTTGATGACTCCACTCCCCTGCATTGCATCATATATGAAGGCCTTCCAGGAAAACCAGAGTGCTATGCCGCAATGGCAGCATATGTTCGTTCACTATTTCATTATCCCTCCCTTCTTGGCTCCCCAGCTCCGCAAAGCTCAACGTCTATGAGTCAAGCAATTGCTAGAGCTGCCAAAACTCCTGTGAATCGTGGAAGTCTTTGTACGTTCAACTATGTCTTTTTTTCAAACTTGCTAACTTCAGATCCTAGATTCACATACAAAATGGCCAGTGAATCGAGCACATAACACGTTTGTTGAACCTCCCAGCCCTCTGATGCCACCAGCGAACCCAGTATGGGCAAAAGCTCTAGAGCTCTTGGCCGATAATGACCCTTACCTCACAAGCTCCGAGTCAATAGTTCCCCTACCCCGCCTCCTTGCATCCCCTATCAAACCTGAGATGCAATCGCGCTTCTTCCTCGCATGGGTACACATTTGCGATTTCTTCATCTACCTCCTATCTCGTGATTCGTTCTCACCGCTGTCCAACAAGAAATGGCAGAGTCTCCTTGATATCATGTCAGGTGAATCTTCCGGGGAGAACTCAAAGACCAAGGCTGGTAAGCAGCATGCGGAGATGAAGGAAATGCTGGAGAAGTTTGTGGCTGGGGCTGAGAGTGTCACCTTTCAGCTCAAACCTCTCTCCAAAGACAATATCACTGGTCACTTCAATGGGAGACTAGTTATATTCATCAAAGCTGGACTGTTGCTATCTGATGCTCAAGAGATACTTTGGGATCTTAACGAGCTGAATTTTCGACAGGAACTGCTGTCATTAGACCGCCAGTTGGACCGTAGCGGGATGTTGCCTTTCGATCAACAGCTACGTTTGGAAGAATGCTGGGTGGGTTCCATTCAGCAACCAGACATCTCTCGAGCAGGACAGGGATTGGGAGCACCATCTGTACAAGATAGGGTGCAATACCTACGTGCGCTTCATTGGGTGATGTCAACCTGGAATGGTGATCAACCTGAGGCTATTTGCAATGCCTTCCCCAAGGACAGCGGGGCTCATAATTATGCGGTGATACTCGAGCATGTTGAATCTGAAATGGCAATATTCTATACGGACTCATTTTTCAAAGTATACGGACGAGCTGCATGTATCCCTCATCATTTAATTACAAGCTGACCCGTTGCGAACTTTTTTGTATTCCCGTTGTTTGTATCTCACTAATACATTGATGTTGATAAAAGTAGGAACGTTGGTGTACATTTCGTTTTCGTCCACCACCTCTCTATCCTGGTCTGCAGTTTGGCGATGTCCTGACTGCTGAGTATTGCGGCGCTGGCCCTGATACACTCAGATACTGGATGATTGCTCCGGTTCTCTGGCCCTGCAGATACTCCTCTCTCGAACTTCGTTCATGTCCGCATTTGGAAAGCAAAATGGGGGCGTACATAGACAATCAACCAACAAGTGGCCAACAGTCATGTTCGGCATGGTCCGCTTTCATTGTTCGCGGAAAATCGGCTTTTTTGCTTGACGCTCACGAAACTCATCTCCCACCTTCCAACATCTCTAACACCATGCCTCGCCCGTCTTCCTTGTCATCAGTGCAAACCAAAGTGATCAGCGCCTACTTTCCAACTTGGGAAGCACTTCTGATCAAGCACAAACTCCAGTTTGGAAAAGACCGAAGTGAAAAGGACCCCGCAGTGGTTTCGCAGTGGGTGTCCGACACTACAACCTCTATACTCAAGACCAAACCCTTCAAATCTGTCGACTACACTGTACAAACGCAGAAGCATTGGGAAAATGTAAGTCAGCTTTCGTGCCGATTTTTGTGATGTCCTTTTTGACCTCAAGGTTATTGCAGCTTATTGCCACAGTGTTCAAGAACCATCGAAACAATAATTTGGTTGCTCGGACCCTCAAAGCCCTTGAGGAAAAGGTGCGTGGAGAAGCAGAAGGCCGCCCAGTCACTGTGCCTCATCATGCAGATTTCGAAGAAGCTGGCCATGTATTGCTCTCTTTTCTCAACAAAGAGATGCCAAAAACTATTTTTGAAACCAAGAACAAAGATGCTATCAAGAAGCTGGCTGAGAAGCAATGAGCTGCCGAATCTGGACTTAACCCAGGAAAGGCTTATCAAGCTGCATTGACTGAGCTATGGGCACAGGCAGACCGGGATTTGTTCATAGCCAAGGCCAAAGCAGTGGATGTGTTTGGAAATCAAACCCTGTTCCGGTCAGCTCTGTATGCTGGACTGCAGGGAATCTGTGAAGGAGGAGCTGTTGGACCAACCGAGATGGTCAGTCTCACTGGTTTCTGAGACCGAGATAATGTTGTCATAAGTTTTCGGTGAGTTCCACGCCAACCTAGTTGTAAACCCAGGCTCAATATGTTGTAGCCTTAATGCTCATCATGTTTTCAATGAACACAAACCTATCCCAGCGTTCCTGAGCACCCCTGAGGAAAAACAGCTTGCAGACGCCCTAGATGATGTGTGGCGCAAATATTGCGAGAAGATCATACCAGGTAGGCAAATTCATTGATGAAGTTTCCTCTCTGACAGCTTGTAGAACACGTCAAACCTGAAGCTCAGATCACCCTAGAGACGTCCCAGGCTGACGATCCTGACCTGATTGAATACAACACGTGAGGCATCCCTGTATTTTCCAAAGGGTATCGCAAATTGGGGCCCGATTCTCTCTTACAACATATGATTGCATACCGAAAATCATTGTGGAGTAGGTAACATATCTTACATTGTGTAACAGCTTCACTGACCAAAATTTCATAGATTTCTCGTTCCCCAACATTGCCATTCCACTAAGTGATATTTGAGCCAGGCCGGGTGATTTCCTGAACATTCACACATTTGGCGAGGAGTGTGCTGGAATTGCCACTGTAGAAGATCTTAGTGAGGATATAGTGAGGTTGTATCAGTTTGCCACCTATCTCAGCAGTGTCTCCAATGCGAACATCAAAAACCCACTTCTCTTTGTAACAGCTCTTCCAAAGTCCCCAAAACCAGTCTCTTCAGTTGAAAAAGTGGCGGAGAAGTCAATCGACCATGGAGAGCATGCTTCAGAGACTGTGTCCAAGGCTCAACAAACTTCCGTTGCACCTGAGATTCCTGAAGTCGGTGTTGACATTGCCGCTTCAGATACTTCGGATGCCATTGCGATCCACGCAGGTGCTTCCGGATCCGCTGTGGTGGATGCTTCAGATTCTCAGAATACCGCGACTTTGGTGCCTCTCCCTCCTAGTGAACCGGAAGCGGCCAGATCCATATGTTCCATATCTGTTCAGGAGGAGGAGTATTGCTCTTCTCCTGATCAGGGAGCTTCCGCTTCTAATACGAGTGCCCCCTCGCTTTCATCAAGTGCTAATCCTATCAAGGTGACTCGTGGCATCAAACGGAAGGTGGGTGTCATTGGGGAGGACAGGGCACAAAGTGGGAGGGTAACAAGGTCTAGTGCTACACAACAGTCAGGGCAGTACACCGCTGCAGCAGGAACCTTGCGCCGCATGTCTACACGGGCTCCCAAGAAAAGAGCAGGTCAGGAACATCTCCAGAGTGCCCATTCTTCCAAAAAAACAGAAGACGAAAGGGTGGTCAGACTTCATCACAAAACCTAATGGCGAAACATACATGGTCAATGCCGATGGTCAGGAGGAAGGACGTGTTGTCAAGCATGGCGATGAAGCAATATTAATTGACGAGCAAGGGAATATTGTTTCAAAACTTCCTCGCGCTACACTAAAGCTGCTTGACTAATGTTATGTCTATCGTTTATTCTTCTGGTTGATACTGATTTACCCTCCTTTGCTGCAATTAATCGGGTGATTAATGTTTTGAGTTTCGTTTATCATCCCTTCATCATTACTCGCTTCCTGATTAACATTTCGTTCAATCCCCTGATTAATGGTTTGATTTTCACCCAACTTGATTCCTCTCCCACAATGATTTTGATTGCAAGGCGATCCATGATTAATGGACCTCAACCTCCTGTTTAAAATGTGTTGTGATTAATGTATACTGGTGATTAATGTACTGTGTTTAAATCTCGGTCAATTGCATGATTTTACTTCTTTTATTGACTGAGATTAAGGAAGATTCAATGGTACTTTCTGTTTAATTGTGCGAAGAAATATATCTGTTTAAATATGGTGATTAAGTAAAACTGTGCCGAATTCTTCAATCACAGGTACGTGTACCAATGACACTTTGGAGGGTTTATTGTCCAGAAAAGAGATGGAGGGGGCTAAGAAGGAAATAGGCAAAAGGTTCAGGATAAGAGATATGAACAGTGTTCAGTTCGCATTGGGGATGCAGCACATCTACAATCAAGAGGAACAATCGGCCACACTATCAATGGCCTCATACTGGGACCAGGTCTTTGGGAAGTATGGGCTTCAGGACTTGAAGCCCAAGGTGACACCTCTCGCGCCTAGGGTGGTACTAACAGTAGATCAGAGTCCCAAAACAGATGAGGACTGCAAGTTCATGAAGGATAAGCCCTACACTGAAATCCTTGGTGCTATCCATTTTGGACAAGGGGAATGCCAACCTGACATTGTATATACAATGAACCTCCTCTCTGGGTTTCTGTTAAGATCGTGCACAAAGGAGGATCGGGTGAGGTGAAAGCGGAGTTTAATCTCCGTGGAGTAAAGTCCAATGCTATGAGGAATAAGCTACCGGAGAGAATTTGATCCTTTGGAGGTAGTTGGACGTTGGTGATATTATTAATATCGTCCTCGACACGTCGCTGTCCGAAAGCGAAGGGAATAGAAGGTAATTCCAATTGCGGTAACTCCGCAATCGTACTGAGGTAGTCGAAGATGAAATAGGAAGAGTTATTATCTATTGAGATGACTACCACTATCAAAGGGTGCTATCAAAGTCAATATTTAAACTAGGGTGCTACCTACTGGATATCATAGCTTTATATTTTACAGCTAGCTAAGGTACGTGCTGCTTCGCTATCTCCGGATAGGTAGATTAGACATGTGGACCACATGTTGGAAAACAAAGGAATGTCCAAAAGGGTTAACTAACATTGCTTAACGATGAGGAAAAGAATTAAGAAGTAAATGGATCGCAGAGTACAACTCCGCAACAGAGTAGGGGTAAAAGGGAACAAAGTAACACCGGCAGAGGGATCGCGGAGCCTCGGAAAGACCTTGGCTTCGCATGAACGTAACAGTTTCTCCAGAACCCAGATTGTGCTCATTGGAATGCACTTATTCACTTATACCAATACTGTTAAGGTTGTGCAGCCATAAAGAATGAGGTTGATTGTCCAATGCTCTGAGCAATGTGCAAAGGTCCGAAGTGTGGGAACTATGGTGATGGCACAAGGGAAGGCTACGTAGTCCTTCAGAAGTAAGGGACTTCAGGACAGCTATTAGCAACACTCCCTATACACTATCTGGGTGTTCCAGTGAAGTGTGAAGATTAATATAATTTCAGAAGGTTGCACTGTCCATACATCTGGTCTGGTCCAAAATTATGCATAATAAAGAAGGATATAACTTTTATTTCAAGCTGGGGAACAATACAAAACAATCTACTTAAGTACCAATGCTTGTAGCTAACCAGAGTAAGAAAGTAACACATGTATCTAATGATAACTGATGCTGTATAATCAAAATCATAAGTAGAAGTGTTAGGATGAATGAATGTATAATTGTTAACTACAAGTGAAGGATAAATTGCATTGCATCACACCAGACCGGAGCTCCAGAGCTGAACAAGCAATTAGTTGACAAGAGTAAAGTAGAAAGTGAATGATAGTGAACTCCCTTGCATGATTATAATAGAATTTTGGACAAATTGGACAGATCCATCTGGATCCAAAATATAAGCAGAGATACAGAGCCAATATAATGAAAGACAGTTGTATGGTTCAATAATTGGTCCGATTGGACCATTGCACAACTGGGTTTGGCATAGTTGTAACAGATACATCATTGGAACAAAGGGGCACAGTATCACATTCCATCAACAGGAACAGGGACTGTCACCAAAAACTTACTGCAACTCGAATTGTGCTGCATGCATTGACACCAGACGCTCCACCACAGGAGTCATCACTATGATGGTGGGGGGACCGGTGTTCTGGATGGCCAAACAACAAGACATCATAGCCTTATCTATGACTGAGGCAGAATACATTGCCTATGGGAAAGGTGCTCAGCAGGCGATCTGGGTACATAAGTTTCTGGCCAAAATTGGATACCCAGTTCCATCCCCTTCCATGCTTTACACTGATAATACAGGAGCTATTACGATATCTGAAAACCCCAAGTTTCATCAATGGGTGAAGCACATTCACATACATTTTCATTATCTGCAGGATCTAGTCGAAAAGGGTGTTGTCAAGATTAGCTATGTACCTTTCAAGAAGAATTTAGCAGATATTCTCACAAAAGGACTTGGGACATCAAGTCATCAGGCACAGATGGATTTGCTAGGTATCATGAACATCCACTGGGACTAGGGGAGTGTTAGAAGTAAGTAAGGTATGGGACAAAGTCCCGATCAGACATTCAGGCAGTGCATGCCCTCATGGGACATTTTTATACCATCCTTGAAACTTTTACCTTATTTCATATATGCTATGATCTGTTTCAAGCACTGGTTTGTAGAAGTTACTTAATATTGTATGGGTATGATGAATCCCCTCAGTTGTCTATGCATATCTGTGCGCTACTGTTAAGGTTGTGCAGCCATGAAGGATGATGTTGATTGTCCGATGCTCCGGTGCAATGTGCAAAGCTCCAAAGTGTGGGAACTATGGTGATGGCACAAGGGAAGGCTACACAGTCCTTTGGAAGTAAGGGACTTCAGCAAAGCTATTAGCAACACTCCCTATATGCTATCTGGGTGTCCCAGTGAAGTGTAAAGAAGATTAATATAATTTTGGAAGGTTACACTGTCCATATGTCCAGTGCGGTCCAAAATTATGCAAAATAAAGGAGTAAAGGGAATGATAACTTTATGATTTGTGATTTCAAGCTGGGGAACAATACAAAACAATCTACTAAAGTACCAATGCTTGTAGCTAACCAGAGTAAGAAAGTAACACATGTATCTAATGATGACTGATGCTGTATAATCAAAATCACAAGTAAATGTGTT